>PVIJ01014550.1:0-40201 GCA_004024925.1 Scalopus aquaticus
CTTTTTCCCATGGCTAACGTCGATCCCCCAGGTAATGGCTTGTTTGTTAGGCAGCCTTGAGGGAAACACAGACTAGCAACCCACACGCTTCTTGTCAAACAGGTGAGCATCAACAACTGCCACAGAAAACTTCGGCGGACTGACGCAAGGCCGCCAGGTAGCCGGGCGTCAGGGAAAGCTGAACCCTGACCTGGTATTCTGGCAGAAGAGGCTGTTGGCAACTACTTGGCCCGGTTTTCATGCCAACAGAATGGATGTGCCACACAGAATGGTAAATAGGTTGGCTTCCAATTCTACCAAGGTCTCTCTGTCTAGAATTAGAATTGACGTCATGAGGCCTTCCCCTGGCGAGCCAGCACAAGTGGGGTTTCCAGCAACTCTCGGAGCGTCTGAACGCCACTCTAATGAAGGGTTCTGCCCATACCAGCTGGAAATCTGCTTGGGTTCCCGCCCACGGCATCCCCTTCCCTCTTAGAAAGGGGCTTACGATGTTTTGCTTTTCTAAAACTCCAAGCTAAAGGAAAGAATGGACCTTCTAATGGATATGATTGCTTTGCACCTGAAAAATAATCATGCTGCTAAACGAGAAAAATCCTAATATAAACAGATGATTAAGGAGTCGGCAACTTTTCAGAACGATTTAAACCGCTTTGTGAGGAACGTGACGTGAACCTGTGGCTTTGGGCTCAGCCCAGGCAGCAGAGGTGAGGCCAGGCCCTTCTTCCAGGCCCAGGGCTTGCGAAGCTCAGCCACTCTGCTCTCCCTCTTAGCGCTCTCCTTCTGTTACTACGTGAAATAAACTCCCTTCTTAAGTACATGTCTTTGAACAGTCAATTTTATCAGAACTGACAGTGAAAACCTAGTGATAATCGCTACAAAATTGCTGGTTTGATCTGGCCCTCCTTTTGTATGAGTATTACACACATTCAAATAAATACAATTAAATTGTTAAGAAGTTTATCTGTGTACCATTGCAAATGCCACTGTGTACTACCCAGAGTCACCTGGCTCCCAAAACACTCTCCAAAGGGAATAGAAAATCCATACATGCAAACATTTTATTTGATGTGGTAAGCATTGTATTTGAATTAAATATTAAATGGTATCAAGCGTGTCTGCGTATCTTGTGCTAGGACAAACATGACATGCTTAAAACAAACCAGCAAACAAAAAGTGGAGTGAAACTGCAGAGGGGTCCCCCACCCTGCACCCTGAAGAGTGCAAACAGAGCGAGTGACTTATTGCCTCAAACCAGAGGCTCCACAAAGCCTTTGTTTATTCTGCAAATCCGAGGCAAAATAATTGCCCGAGTTAGCTTAAGATGCTGAGAAAGCCACCCCAGGCCCATCTGTGCTTGTGGGTGGGGGGCCCTCAGAAGCAAGCTACCTTCAGTGCTCTGAGCTGTCGGGGCTCCTCTATCAGAAGGACATGGTGCTCCCCACGCCAGCCAAGATCAAGCTGCAGGACTGCAGGCTGCTGCCTAAAATCCTTCCCCTAGTCACGAACGATAGCAACACACCTTGAATATAGATAGGAGCAAAGGTCCAGAAAGTGGAGGCACCACCTCCAGTCACAGAGCAAAGACATCCTGCGTCTGCTATGCGGAATAATCTGTTTGCTTTCAGGTGGCTTGTTAAAGTGGACGTCACACACTTTCTGTTAGTAAACATTTTACGTCATAAAATCATCATACCTTAGTTGGATCCCTCACAACCCGTTATTCTTCTGACGTAATGCTATGCCCTTTTTATGCAGTATCTTCACATATTCACCTACTGCACAGAAAGAGTCAGGTTTGAAAACCACAGATTCAGAAACATGGCAAAAAGGTGCCATTCACAATGAAACCACACTTCAAAAATTCAATATTCATGACGGATCAAAATAACCGCCCACCACTGGCAAAGACATGTAAATATTTCACCATAAAGACGACCACAAATTAAAAGTATTTACAAAAAATAAATAAATAAAAGGCCTTCCTTGGAAGGGACGCCTCATTCTGTCATTCGGTACCCTGTCCCTGATGGCTCTTTTGTTTGGAGCAAACAATGTTCATCAAGGTAACACTGGACTTACATTGCTGTTAGTAATTTGGATGTACAGGACCCCTTGAGGTGGCATGACCAGAGCCCACCCACCACCAAAGAACCCAGCATCCCCCCCACAGTCCACTGTGCTCCCCAAAGGCTCGCCCCTGCTTCTCCCACCCCACCCACCAACCCCAACACTCTAGACGGTGTGCGCACGCCTCACCAGCGCTCAGACCAGGGACGCGCTTTCCCTCCTCACGGGACAGCTGTTCTCGCTCTGAGGCTCATCTAGATGTCACCTCATCGGGGACTTGTCCGTGCCCCCCCACCTGGTGATCTGGCATTTTCTTTTCATGTCTTCTATCACGGTCAGATAGAATTTATTTGCTTAAACGGCTAGTATCAGTCTCCCCTACTGGCCCTGGTTCCTCAAGGACAAAGCTTTTCTCAGTCACTAAACCCGGGCTCATTCTATTTCCCTGTGTCTTCAAGGACATTTGTTTTTATAGATCTGTATCTATATATCTTATATTTATATCTTCAGCGCATCCATATTAGCACAACATTTATAAATCTGCAGTTTTCCATGGAATAAAACTGTAAGAGAACGCAGTGCATCTAATTTGATTGTGTGTGTGTCTGCTAAGGTGGATTGCATCTACCAGTAAATCGACAGTCTTTGAATCAAGTCCCTCAGTATAATTTACACACACAACACACACACACACACACACACACACACACACACTTATAATTTCTTCACTGTCATAAATGTTTTTGTGTCTTAAAAAGTTTATCTGAGGTCTCACATAGAAGAAAGAATTGTTTAACCTCATAAAATTGAAGCATCACCATTGAATTCTAGAAGGATTAAACATTAAGCTGATGTAAAATATTAGGTTTAAGTAAACTTCTTACTGGCAAACACCGGGATGGAGTCTATGAATGCCATTATTTTGAACTGAGAATTAATGTTTGACATTCCCAAATGATATTGTAAGTGTTTGATAAATGTTTATTTTCAATGTGTCTTTATATTTAAAATAAGGCTTATATTTAATGTCACTTTTTTTTTTTATCCTCAGTACCAAGCATGGTGCCTGGGAGGTAACAGATGTTTCAAAGACTTGTTGAATAAATGAGTGCATTTCCGAAGACCAGCTTTCCAAGTCCATTATGCCGCCATTATGGAACCAAACGTATATTCCCTCTTCAGCTTCTTGCCTGCCTGAGAGTTCTAGAACTCCGTTAACAGAAGCAACAACAAGAATTCCACACCTGTACCCATCACTGCCGGGACAGACACGCTCGCTTAGTTTCCCTCCTTGAGGGCTTTGCTCGGGCCCCACAGATGTGCCACATGTTTTACGAGTAGACAATTGTTTTAGGCACTTTGGGCCCACTGGACATGATCTTGTAAGCCTGAACTCTGACCTGACGGGCTGTTGCACGTAAGGGGGAGATTTAGAAAGGTATCAGCGAGGACTGGAGGATTGTGGGCCAGGGGCAATAAGGGGGAGTTTGAGATGAGACCAAGAGGGGGCCAGGTGACTGGCGGGGGTGGGAGGCTGCCGCTGAGCTGCTGTGTGGCCATGTGGAATTATGGATGGAATCCACAGGGCTCAGAGATTTCAGAACACTCTTCCTCAGACAGGATCTTCAATTCATTATGGAAGCCAAGTGGTTGTAGGGCATAAATCAGACATTGAAAAAATGCCATCCCTCGATCCATAGTGGTTTTCACATGGGGGAAAGGGGAGGTTTAAAGGTTCCTGAAAGCCATAAAATCTCCATTTAGACAGAAATCTTAAACAAAATTATTTAGCTGTTTGCACTTCGGGTGCAAAGTTGTCAATTCAGGGAGAACAGGTGTACCTACAACTCAGATTTAAAAATGGTGGTGAGTTAACCCCAGAGGGATGAAGGGTTAAAACTAGTTCCATTCAAATCAAACATTCATTCAATGCCAATTCTTCAAGCCCTGAAAGTTTCCTCCACGGGGTCAATGAAACCAGTCCTTGCCATTTCCTGCTGTGGTGACTGTTCAATGTTCTTCCCGGTGGGCAACCCCACGTGGACAGACATCTGTCCTGCTCACTTTGAATTTCCAGTCTCATCCAGCGCCTGGAACATAGCAAGTTCCCAATAAAAACTCTTCACATGAATCAAAGTCAGTCCCAGTGCCTGCCCTCAAGAGGCTCACTGTCCAGATGGAAACAAACAAGAAAATAAAGGGATCACAGCAGTAAGCGATGGAACCTAGAGCAGATCTAGTTCAAAGCTGAGACAAGAAAATGGAGCCAGATTAGGCTGGAGGAGAAGGGGTCACAGATGCCTCCAGGAGGTAATGAAGTCTAAGTAAATGCTTTTTGTAATTAAATAAATTCGCCATGTAACATTGTGAAATTGAAAGTGTACAGCATGTTACTCTGATTCATTTATTTTGTAATAGGATTGCTGATGTAGCAATGTAATGACAGCCACATTACTTAATCACTGTACAGTATTATTGTCCATATTCATCATGCCGTGCATGAGATCGCCACTCTTCAAGTTAGTGCCCTTAAGCACCCCCAGTCTTATTCTCTACCCCTCCACCTCCAAAAAATTTTAGAAGGCAATGCCAGACAGCAAGAGAAGTATTTTGTTCCTCTTCCTGAGGATTAGTTTGAAAATTATCCAAATGGCCTATTACCAAAATGGCACCAGACACAAAGTCTTTGGTCCAGTCAAATGCTACAGGGATTTACCTGTCCATAGGGAAATCTAGCCAGAGGGGACAGCCAGACCTAGGACAATGTGTTATGGTCATTTAGGTCCCTGCCAATCGTTGAATCAATAAACCTATTACTTTTTCTCTATATAGTTGGAGGAAGTCATTAAAATAGACATAAGAACATAACAAGAGAAAGTCCCTTCCAAGAGTTTTACTGAGAGTCTTAAGTCCTCACCAGTCGCAGTTCAGGAAGCTTCTTTTAGAAGAGGCACACGTTAAAAGCACATTATAGAGAGGCTGTACACACTCAAAGAGCCAGGGTAACCCATGTCATTAAAACTCCAATCTATGTTCTTTAAAGAGGTGTGTCAACAGCTGGGGATTGAGGGCTTGCATCAAGAAGCCTCAGGTCTACTGAGCCAAATGCCAAAGCGAAAGCATCAGTAATCGGGCTGAGGATCCAAGATGCATAATTCATAAATGCTACAGAGGTGCCGAGGGCCGCGTGTAAGCTCACTCACAGGGTGTGCGTGGGAGCCAAAGATGCCCCTGGATCCATCCTTCAGCACAGACACTTGTCTGCTTGGAAGAACATCTGCTCCTGGACAAAAGATTTCCCTTTTGCAGCTGAACACGTCTTCTCTCCACTCATGCCAAGCTGTTTCTCAGAAGAGGGCTGAGGCTTAGGCCACTGAGGAGCGGATATGTGAAGCCTCTCCCTCCAGGCAGCCACATGGCTTGCTTCTTTCCTTCTGTGTTTACTAAGAGTCCTCTCTCTGGCCACCAACTGGCCACTCTGACCCCTGGCTCTTCCTCTGCCCCCATGTCCTCGCTTTGTTTTCTCCTTGCATTGACCACCAGACACACTATATATCTCACATACATCTTTATCTCCCCGCTAGATTGTTTGGTCCACTACTCTATGCCCAGATCCGGAAGGATTAGCAGAAAGTACGTACTAAATACAGCCACCCCCGCTTTGCACAGCATCTCAGAGACCATGGAACCAACCGGGCAGAGTGAACACGTGCTTCCCACATACACCAGTTTCCACCAACATAGTACCGGGCAAGGCAAGGGCTGCTTCTGAAGAGTCGCTTGGGTAAGTGCGGCGACTCATATTCCTTCTTGATGGGCGAGGTCTCCGGACAGTGCATTATCTGCCTATAATACATTGCTCCCAACAGGAAATTCCTCCCATGGCCATTAAAGAAGGCATAGATCCATTTGGGGAGATCTATTCAGGCCGTGATTTCCTTTCACCAACCCTAGCCATGAACAACCAGACTGAAAGGAGACTACCCAGAGAAAGCCCAAGCTCACATGAGGCAAGGCCCAAGACCTCGAATGGAGAGATGGGGGCCTGGAGTGGGGGACGGCTGAGGGAAGGAACTGCGGGTCTACACAGAGAAGATTCAAGCAGACACCCCGCACTCCGCCTTCCTCGATGCCCAGCTCAAAGTCCCCAGTCTGCACGGAGCCCCCATACGCTTGTGTGGTCACGTGGTGGTTGTGACCGTTCATGCTCCTTTGGGGGGTTACTCTTCCTTCCGCTCCAGAGAACCGCGATGGAGCCAAGCAGCAAACACCCACCCGGCTCAGCCCTGCCGAGAAAACAAGGGACCAGCGGATGGGCTCTCCCCACAAAGACACTGATGCTGGGCTGGGCAGGCAGGAGCAGGACTAGCCGGAGGCCAAGGATCATGAGCATGGCCCCCAAAACCATACGCGGAACCCAAACCCCCAGTGTGATGGCATTTGGAGGTGGGAGGTTTTGGGGTTGATGAGGGTGAAGCCCTGGTTCTGGCCAGCGCACCCTCTCTCCGCCATGGAGCATGAGCGCTGGAGTTGGCCCTCTTTAACCCGGAGGAGGGTCCTCCCCAGAATCTACCTGTGCTCACCCCACAACCTTGGGCGTGCAGCCTCTAGAACTGGGAAAAGTCACGCAGTCACTCAGTTCACATTACCGCCGTCCAAAGCAAGGCGACAAAGCTACCCATGTCCAAAACGGCCCCAGGTCTTCCGAGGCTCCCAGGTCAGGTGCCTGCTGCTGAGATGACCTTGGGGTGCCCTTAAGAAGACTTGCCTTGTGGTGCAATGTCTGCCCCGGCCCTGAGCCCCCACCGCCCTGCTGACTCACCGCCTGCCGGGATGCCCCGGGCAGCCAGGGGCGCGCAGGGAGCCCGCTCAGGAACATGCTGTCGCTGTGGTCAGCAGTGCCCGGAGTCCCCGGAGACGCGGTCATCAAGACCACGAGCTCCGGCCCACATGGCCTGAGTCTGAGCTTGGCGAAGACCCCCCTCGCGCTCTTCCCGCGCCTGCATTTCCTCACGTGTCAAACGGAAAGAGTGAAGCGGGGCTGGTGGGACCTGCTTGCGGTCCCCGCTGGGGTCTGGCAGCTTAGAGAAGTGCTGGACAGCCAGGTTTGTGCCGCCCCCCCTCGGCAGCCACTCCTTGCTTTGCTCCCCAAAGCTTCTGCCCACACGCAGTCTGGGTTAAATTTCAGATTCTCCACAACAAGCAAAAGTTGTAAGTAGTGCTGAAGTATCTATTTAAACAGCTTAAAACAAAACCGAAACAAAACCGAAAGCAGTGAGCCAACACAGGGCTCAACTCTTTATCAACAGGTATGACACAAAGTATCATACAAAGTAGGTGCGATTACCCCGTTATCCCAAACTGCCACCCCCAAGAGATGACACAGCCTTTATTAGACTTAAAAATCTAGTTATGATAATTAGTGCTTATCTCAGGAAAAATTGGCAATTTACGTCCTCAGTAAAATGCTTCAGCAAAAATTATTAGTTCAATCCCTGCTTTGTGTCCTGGTCAAAGGTATTTGCTGAAGAAGAGCATGAACAGAGCCTGATCTCTGATTTAAAAATACAGCGTAGGTGCTTACTAGATATGGAAAGGAAGGAAACCAAAGAATGAATCCATACGAACAAAAGAAGGGGTCAAAACACTTTTAAGAAACCATGGAATTAAGAGTCGGTCTTGCTTAAAAAGGCTCATCTAGCACCAGGATGCAAAACACTAACCAAACAGTAAATGTTCCATCAACCCATGTGTCATTTGTGATCTGTGTGGACAACACTATTCTGTTTTAGCTAGTGACATATTTTTAGGTTGCATCTTAAATATATTTAAGGCAAAACAGGGCGAATCTTCATGGGAAAGAAAAACAACTAAAGCCACTCTCTTAATATAAATTCCAGCATGAAAATTTTTTAGAAGTCCTTTGCAATTCATCATAAAGCAATTTAGCCATTATAAAAGCACGTGTTTATGATTCCAGGATCTGAAATTAAGCAAAAAAAAAAAAAAAAAAAAACCCTTTAGAGTAATGGCCATGTACCTACCATTCTTCGTTCTTCCCGGATTGTGAGATTTTCAGTTAGGGAGGTGATATTATTAGTTATGATACATTTGATTAATGTTTATTTTGAGGCATGTATTATGAGAAATGCCTTACCTATATTAACTTAATTTTTAATAATATTTTATTAGTTTTTTTTTTTTAAACCAGAGAAGTCTAAAGAACAAAATAATAAGAAAGCTAGCTGATGGCTTAACCAGAGATAAATTGAAAAACATTAACAAATAAAAGTAGAAAAAAGGCAATGAATGCTTATGATTAAAAAATTCAAATAGAAATTAAGAAGCGTTGAAAAATAAGACATCAAAATAGCACCCTGGTTTGTAAAAGTAGTCACTGCAAACTCAAGGTTTTTATCATCTTTCTAGAAGTAAAAAGAAATAAAATTTCATACTCGTTCTTCTGATGCTGGTCTTTTTTTTTTTTTTAAAAAAGATTTATTTATTTATGCACACAAGCTGGGGTGTAGGCCAGAGGTGTGGGGAGGTGAGAGGATTCACCAGAGACAGAGTGGGGAGCAGAACAGGCAGATCAACTTAAATACACTGCTGAGGGAAGAAATGGGGAGACAGGAGAGGTCTGCTGCGCCATGTGGGAATCTCCCTGGCCAGGGATCGAACTCGTGCTGCAATGGCTCTGGATAACTTCACAGTGCCGCACTTAACCTGTTGTGCCAACAGGGAGGCCATGATGTTGATCTTAAACAGTCTTGAGCCCAGCCAGTACTAACGCCATGCCCAAGTGAGGCTGAGAAAATTGCTGAGCCAGGTAAGAAATTTTCTCAATGATCCCAGCTGGTAAAACTGACAGGCCAGGATTGGATCTGGTCTGTCTGTCTTTGAAACCTGTTCTTTCACCAGGTAACCTGATCGCATCTGATAAGCAGCTTCATGATATGGGCAGTGATACAAAGGAAGCGGGTAGCATGAAGAAGGGGCCACCAGCCTGGGTCATAGGACCAAAACAATCCAAACAGGAGGCTCCAAAATAATTTTTTGCAGGTGCGTGAATCTGAAGTCTACTTGCAAGTATAAAAACTAAGGGCCAGGTGTGCCGATCATGTTTTATTTATTCCTAGGAAGGTAACATTTTGGGATTCTTCAGGAAAATAATACTGATACATACATTTAGGGGCAGGCTAGCAAACATAAAGGCTTACTGATCAAATTGCAACAGTGCTTCTGCACACTCTTCTCGCTGCCATGCAAATACGGTGAAGAATTCACTTGTCTATCTACACAGAAATTGGACTAAGAGAGGAAACCTGAAGGGCAGAGCTAGCCAAGGTCATGTTGCTGGCCCTTTGGAAGAGCTGGAGAACGGTCTAAACTCTACACCCCTGAGCTGAGCTTTTTCTGCATTCTCACCACTAAGCAAGAGCTCTCTGGCCTTGCCTTAGTCTAATCAAGCACACCCTGTTTCTAATATTCCTATCAGGGAAGAAGTTGAAGTTTAGTGAAACTATCCAATACAACATTTAACAAGATTTGGCATGGACAATTTCTTAGGAATTACTGCTTTAAGTATCCAGCAGTTTCACATAATGGACTTTGTGATTTCATAGATGAAAGCACAGGTTTTTGGTCCCCACGAAAATCAACTCTCGACAAATAGATTCTTTAACATTTAGTAGCTGATCAGTCCAACTTTGTTCAGTGAGCCCTTTGGAATTGCCAGTTTGGGGAGAGGCCACATGTGGGGGGCCATAGCCTCACAGGCATCAGAGGTCCTTTATGAAGTTTAAAAAATTAGTTAGTCCAGCTAAGACAATGTTTTCCAAAAATAATGTACTTGTGCTAAAAATGTAAAATTAGCATCGAATGAAGATCTCTTAAGCAGCTCTAAAATTGAGATGACTATCTCCATGGCATATAGTAGGTACTTGATGCAATCAGCGTGTTCTACACAGGTAATTACTTTTACTACTAATAGTGCCTCCCACTCAGTGAGAAAGATAAGAGGCTCCAACTCTACTTAATCACAAGGCTTCTTCATTATCGCTCCACCACCTACTGGGTAAAACAATTCGCTCGCTCTACTCAGCTACTCTCACAAATGAGAAAAATTTATTAACGTGTGAGCAGAATGGGACATATTTAGCATGTGCAAAGGAGATTACCTACTTGATTTTAAAAATACATAGACGATTCAAATGCCTATCTGGATCATCCTGAATTAAAGTCTTTCTGGAATTGTCTCCCTACTGTTGAAGTGAGGTGGCCACGACTGACCCAGGGGAGATGCTCGGGAAGGATTCAGAGGTGTCTGCAGAGGCAAGAAGAGGGCGATGGAATCAGACAAAGGTGGAGTCAGTGGTGGGTCACCTTGGGTAAACTCTTCATCTCCCAGCACATTTTCTTACTTGGAGTTTAAGGAATAAAGAAGAGTATTTGCTCCATTGTTTAAATCAGTTTGGCTATACGGCAAGTGCATTTGTAAGAGATTATCACATGCTTCCACATCAAACAATAAAAACCACCGAGCTTCTGGGGGAAAGGAGGGTGGGATCACAGCACTTACATCAGAAACAAAAAGAGAGGAGCCTAATAATGGTAGCCCTGCATCACTCCTGCGCAACGGTTAACATACAACACAGAGTGCAGTAGACATGGCACTTCACCTTGAAAAAGATTTATGCAAGTGGGCTTCTGCATCATGTGAAAGGGTGGAGAGAGTATTATGAAATCCCCAGGAAATGTAACCTGGGATATCGGTGGGCATGGCTTGTGACACCTGGTGAACTGAGGTAGCTGGCAGGTGTTAGGGCTTGTGCACACATGTGTGCACATGCATATGTGTGTGTGTGCATGTGAGCATGCCTGCATGCCTTGTTTCTCTCTACACGGGTCAGCTCAGCTGTGTGCAATTTTCTGTTTCCAGTGTTCCTCCCAGAAAAAGTCAAACACACATAAATGCAAAATCTGAGTTATACTCATCAATATATCCATCACATTAGAACAAATTTCTATTTTCAAAAAAGGCATTAATAGTAGATCAGATCATTGTTGATATTAAAGTAGGGGGGGCCGCCCTGGTGATGCAAGAGGTTAAGTCTCAGCTCTATGAAGCTATCAGCAGCCACTGCAGCACAAGTTCAATCCCCGGCCAGGGAGCTGGCCCACATGGCGCAGCAGACCTCTCCTGTCTCCCCGCTGCTCCCCTCAGCAGTGGATTTCAGTGGATCCACCTGTTCTGCTCCCCACTCTGATTCTGGTGAATCCTCTCATCACCCCCCACACACCTCTTGCCTGCACCCCAGCTCTTGTAGGCATAAATGAATAAATCTTAAAAAAAAAAAAGATTAGATTAGGTAGTGTTGGTAAGCTCACAGTAGGAACTCATGAAGTGTCATTGTCTTTTGCTTTCCACGACTATTGAACTAGGGTCAAATTCAATCCCAAACTCTTACTAAAGTGTGGACTTAGAGAGGTGGCCAATCTCTGCTGCTCTAGATCAGCAAAAAGGACCTGAGCGCCGGGGCTCCCCTGTGATGCTAACACACGACTGCTTGCATTTGTTAAATGTTAGCACATTGTCCTTGCCAACAACAATATCATTTCCTGTAAAGAATTTGGAAACAAAGTCAGGAAAACTATCCTTTTCCTTAAGTAGAAGTTGAAAATGACTGTAAGAAGCAAGAATTTAGCAACCCCGGGCAGGGAAGGGGAGGGGTAGGGGGTGGGGGATGTGGTGGCAGTGGCCATCGCTATTCCCAAAGTTTCCTTAGCACCGGATCAGGGCAGATGGCTCTCTCCATCTGGGGTCTTTTGGTAAGTGATAATAGACACCTGCTACCGAAGGCTCTCTGTGCATTTGTCACTGTAAGAATTCTAGATACATGAACTCATTTAATATTCACATTATTCTGTAGAATTGCTTTTCAAATCTTGATGCTTCTTGTCAAACTCGGTCTGATTTCTAGTTAACTAGGCAATAAGTTGTCAGGGAACAACAATGACTAGAAGCGACTCTAACCTAATGGTTGACTTGGGTGTTTTAGATCAATCAGAATCGGGACCCCAGAGAACTGTGTGTTCTTGGACACCTGCCCCAGTCCCTGGAGGATGCAGTTGTCCTTACTGTAAACGGCGTTACTAAAACTCCCTTGGTGCCACTGTGACGATTAAAGAAGGTAAGGGGTATGGGGTGGTTATAGGGAATACAGTCGGTGCTCAATAAGCAGTCAAATTTATTTATAACTAGTACCACAACTGCAGTCAGCTGCTCCTCTTAATTTTAGGTATGCTGGCACATGATTCAGCTGTTTGCAAGGGCACCTGGCCCAAACTAAACTTGGCATTTGAAGAACTGGAGTTTGCATTCCTGACTTTTCCTTTTTGCGTCCTGAACAGAGGTGTACTCCGTCACTGCAGCACTAATATGTCTTATTTGGAGCATGGTCACCAGTGAGGGTTTTGCACTCGATCTGCGGATTAATAGCGTGTTCATATGTCACTGTCTGTGTCAAACAATCTCTGTCTGGCAATCCATGTGAAGTGCCGCATGGCAGCCTTATTTCCCGCCTTCCACTAATTTACCAACCCACCCAATCTAGCATCTCCTCCCAGTGGTCTACAGAGCACGCTTTCACTAAGTTCATCCTGGAGCTCAAGTGCAGTGGGAATTTTTTCAGCTTCTCCCTCCTGGCTGCTTTTGTGCCTTCTTCCCTCTTAAAACACCCTCTTCTCTTTGACTCCTATCTTGAAAATTTGCCACCTTGATTCTCCTCTAGCTCTTCGTCCAACATCATTGTGAACAATTTCTCTTTCACAACTTTAAATACTGACCTTTCCTCTCATCATTTCCCTACGGATGGGCTCTCCCTTGGCAATGGGGACATTCTTCTTGCTAGGAGGTTCAAGTTGACCCATCCAAGTATCATGCCAGGTCTAAGTGTGTAGCCTCCTCCGTACCTCCAGTATTCCCAATGCCTCCTTAGACTGAACAAATACATACTCAAATTCTATTGGTGCTATCCTCCAAATGCAAGTTGTAATAGGATGTATCTAACGTAATATTTCCATTGCCACCAGCCTAGTCAAAGCAATCTCTTCCCTACTTCGTGTGCAATTGTTTCTCCATTGATCTCTTTGCATCCAGCCACATTCTACTGCAATGTATCCTGGACAACGGCAGCTGAGGATTATCTTTTTAAGATAGTTTGTTTCTATTTGTTTCTTTAATTCCTCTGATTAAAAACCTGTAATTTCCCAAAGCTCAGGCACTAAATACAGTATGATGAACATGGGCTACACAATTCTGAATCTGACTGATTCCCTCTAATCTACTTTCATTTTATTTCTTTTTGTTAATTCCTTTAGTCAAGAAATGTTTAGTGATCTTGAGTATATGTCAGGCATATTATTGTTACTTGAACTTGGCAAATTTCTTACAATAAACAATTGTTACTTGAAATTTTGCTTTAAATAAGCCTACTTAAAGAATAGATGCAGCTGAAATGTAATGCTGAAATCCATGTGATAGTCCCTATTTTGAGTAAACTTCCTAATAGCAAAAGTCTTTACTCCGGTATTTAGATTTGGGGTTTAGATTTTTGGTTTATAGAAAAGTCTCTTTGTAAACATGAACACGCAGATTTGGTCGTATAAAGTGGGATTAGCGGTTGATATAAGCCTCTCACTTAGTTCTCCTTCCCTGGCAATGGATTCACTCTGAAGCTCGGTGTTCAGTTCTTTGTCTATGCATTGAGTAAATCAGAGAAGTTGACATTCTAAACAGCTAAAAGGCAAGGGCTTGGGCAACAGAAATTCACCCGCATTGTCTACACGGCACATTCCAATTTTCTGCTGCAGTACTCAGAGGAGATTAGGGTGTTCGCAAATTTAAGAAACTTCAGAAAAGACAGGAAGAGTGAGCAACCAATCTCCATTGCATCGCCGCAAGTGAATATCAGGAAATTTGTTATTAATTTTGTCCAAGGTGATGCAATCCAAACATTAGTCACTAATCCCCTTCACAGAGATAACGAACAACCTATTAATTGCTATACTTGCTGGCACTCTGTCAGATCTGGTTTCTCACTGACCTTCGTGCACCATGGGACGCCCCCAGTACCCCTTCTGATGACTCACTCCTGGCCAGCACGTGCCGAAACCTCCTGAGTGCCCCCTCCTCCCTTCCGGCTCTGCAACATCCCGCACTGGTCCTGGAATGTGACAGGTCCCAAGGCTCTGCCCTTGTCAATCTTTGCCTTTGCTCCTCTCTCTAAGTCTCCCTCTCAGAGGACTCGTTCAGCCTCCCAGGGTCAGCGGCAGAGATGACCCCACGACATTATCTTTACCACGGATCTTTGTTTGGAGCTTTGGCACCCTATCTGCAGCCCCCTAGGGATAACTTCCAACTGATCATGTGATTCCTTCTCCCAACTTCCCACCACCCACCTCTAAGCCCTAGGTCTAGGGCTACCACTATCTTCCGATACAAATATGCGCAACTCAGAAATGCCACGCAGGGTTCTGCATATAACACTTTCTTGAGCAACTTCCCATTATTCTCAGAATTCAATCCAACATGGGTACTGTGTTCACAAGTCCTTTTTATAAACTGATCCTCTCCAACCTTTCAGGACCCCGTGTCTACTTCAATCACACTGGACTTTCCTAAGTCCAAGTCATGAGCCAACCCTCTCCTGCTCCAAGCCCTGAAAACACTGTCTGTGTCTAAATTGTTATCCACGTTCTACCCGTGCTCCACCATCATCCTGCTTCACTGCCAGTGTCTCAGTCTCGAGCTTCCAGCCCCTTGTCTCAGCAGCCTTCTGCCATCTTCGCTCAGGGTGGGGCCCATTGTGTGGATGGCATCTGGTACGTTTCTAAACACAGCACTCAACACAACTGCAGTGTGAAGTGGGATACTGGTTTTGTCCACTAGACAATGAGTTCCTTGAAGTGAAGTGCGTGCTTATGTCCATGTCCCCAAGCCTGGTCCATCGTGCACTTGCACTCAGCACGTCCCAAAAAGGAAGGATGAAGGAACTCACACTTCAGCAGCTTCACCGTCAGCCGTGTACCATTAGCCACCCAATCCTGTGTGTTTTCTTGTTAATGTTGCTCTGTCTTTCCTTCCTGCTCCACCACCCTCTCTGGTCTCACGCCTTGCCGGTTCCTACTGCCTCCTGGCTGGCTGATTATAATAGCTCAGTGGTCTTTAGCTCAACGGTCTTCGGCTCTTTCTTGGCTACAATGAATTTTGTCAGCTACTGCCAGATGACGCCCCCTTAAAAAACATCACCATGTTACTCCCCTGCGCAGGGCTCCCTGGTGGCTCTTTCCTGTCTACAGAGCAAAGTGGAAAATGTCCTAGGGTCTCAGAGTTGGAAGGAACCTCGCGCATCATCTGGTGTAATCACCCCTTGCTACAAATGAGGAAATCAAGGTGAAAAGGGGCAGGGGGAGTGGGCAAAGAACACGAAACGGTTGCTTCCATCTCCATGCACAAGGGGCTGAGGATTTGCCTGTGTGAAAAACATCCATGTTCAAAAGTAGAGCCCCAACTCTCCCCGGGGTCTGCCGAGGCTGCTGGCCTCTGCGTCTGGCCTCTGCGTCTGCGCAGGAGGACCGACTGGTTTGCTCAGGGCTCTCCCACTTTGAAGACTCAAAGTGCCACAGCCCGAGAACCTGCTCAGGCCCCGGACCACTTGGGATGGCTGGTCCTACCAGCACCTTCCTTCTCACGTCCATCTCATCTCTCATCACGCCGCCTGCTTAGTTCCATCAGCCACACTGGCTGGCTTCCTCTTCCTGTTCTTTCTAGACCACTGTTCCTTGCCTCCAGAGCTTTTGCACCATCCCCCTTTCTACCCAAGACCTGAGTCCTGGAGCTAGAACCTGGTTTGTGGTTCAAGGCCCTTTCATCAGCTCAGTGCCCTGTTTTCATATCTGACAGCAAATTTCCTTCCTGTCCTTATTTTACTGCTTCCACTCCATCACTTCAGGCTCAAAAATGGCAAGCCTTGGAACGATTAAAATACCAGTTGAGTGAAGAACTCCTTATCTCTCATTCCCATTGCACAGATTATTAAAATGGTAAAAAGGGAGAAGTTTTGCTTGGAGCAACTCATGAACTTGACAGCAAAGAAGACCAGAATGAAAACATCTGAGACTACCTGTCTCTTTATTATTTATTTATATTGCTCAATAGATTTAGACCCTACTCATATTAACAGGCCAAGCACATCTCAGTGATCTGTTGTTTGGGATAAAAATCTCCTGGTGATGACAAGCAGGATTGACAGAGATGTTTAAATCCTAAACTACACTTTGGATGACATTCAATTTTTTTGTCATGAAATTTCAAAATGTGACTGGAGTTTTTTCAGAGCTTTCCACATGGAGGAAATGCCAGTGACATAAGAGGATACGGAACAGCTGTGGCTGAGTGGGGAGAACACTGACCTCCGAGCCAAATGCTGGGGAGCAGATCTGGGTTCTGACTGATGAGCTGGGTGACCTCAGACCTCTCGGCCTCGACTGCCTCATCTGTGAAATGGGGCTAATGACACCCACCTGTGATGACAAGGGTGCAACACCCTCTTCAGTAGTCAGGGGCCTGACATTTGAGCTACAAAAATTACTACTGCCTAAACTTGCCATGAAGCATGCTCCAAGTCAGAATATTCCTTATTATAAGTGCCTGAAACTCAGACAAAGCAATCACTATTTTCTTTTATTTGTTCATTGTTTTGCGCGTTCTGTCTGGCTGTTTGTCTTGTCTATTTGAACTTTCCATCAAACAGAAGTTTTACAAAACCCAGTCTTGCTCTACTTTTTACACATTTCCCTGGTGTTTACTCTTCCTACTGCACCCTCATCATTCCGACTTGCACTGTGGCCAGCTCATTTCCAGGTGAGTGGAGACTCTGGGAGATGCTCCTCACCTGACAGGCACACAGAAGCCAGCAGAAAGAACAGACACTTCAGGACATTCTTTTAGCAACGTGATAATTTTTTATCTCTGAGCACAGTAACAGGCACCGTGAAATAAAAGGGAACATTTAACTTCGCAGCCAAAGGAGGGAACATTTATCTTCACAAGGAGTAGCCAAGGAGGTTCCACTGAGGAGGTGACATTAGATTACAAGCTTTAAAGATGCATAAGAGTTTACCGAGAACACTGGCAAGTGAGCGGCAGTTATGGTTATGTCTACAAGCCAGAATTGGTGGCGGAGAACACACCTTCATTCTTTGCCTCCGTATTCAGACTGCAGCATCCTTAAAATCTGGAAAAGCCTCCATTTCCCTGGACATTCCACAGACTATAACAAAATCATGGCCCAGAGAATTCCTATAACCAAAGCTTATGACAAATGGCCTCTACTTTTAGCTAATGTATAGTAACAGTAACAAGCACTGAGGTCATTGGAAAACTATAATTAAACATGCAGAGTTCAGAATGAAAAGTTACATCAATCAACCGAGACCCCAAACTGAAAATAGACCGATTTTTTTAACTTGGCAGAACAGAGTGAACAGAATATGGGAAACACTGTTTTCAGCTATCAAAACAGTTTTTTTGGACTGTTGAAAAGCAACCATTAGCTCATCCCCAATAATCCTCTTCCGTTAAAAAAAATAATAATTTCATTGTTAAAAGTGACTCATACATATGTACTGAGATGCTAGAAAAACTATAAAGATGTTTAAAAATTATCTAGTAGATCAGCACCTAGAAATCACTCTAATCTTAGCTGTATTTCAGATGTGACTATGCAAATATATGGATGAAAAGAAATAACTGGATAAACTGATAGAAGTAAGAAAGCAAAGAAGGGGACAGGAGGGAGGGAATGATGGCTCGACAAGACCTCTACCCCGGCAGAGAACGGACCTGCCTGACCCGGAGTGAACAAAAGGAAATAGCCTGATGCCACACATTCAAGTCTCATATTTTCCTGAACTTGACTTCCCCTAAGAATTTTGGAAAATCTTCCAGGAATGAAGTCAAATACCCAGTTGAGAAAAGAAGAATGAAGTCAAAGCATTTATTTTTCATCTGAGCAATTAAAATCCATGAATAGTTTATGGATATTACGGATTTTTAGAAATAGGAGGGGGTAGGAGGTACTGTGGCATCACTCTCTCGTGTACCAATGAGGAGTAAAGAGACTAGAAAGACAATCTTTTTGTCCAGTCCCGCCGAATGAGGAGGAGAAAGAAAATGGACTCGAAGGTGAGTCCACCCTTGATAATCCCCATCTCACACAGCGGCTGTGCGCATTTGATCAAAGAACTTATTTCCTTGCCTGGAACCTAGTGGGGGCCTGCCCTGCATGGTGATTAACATCGCTGCATCATTATTATTTTACTGTCTGTCCCAGACTGACCCCTTGAGAGTTATATAAGTGGACATCATTCTTTGCAAGAAGCTGGGAGCAGGGGCTGTGAAATTTTAAAAATCAAACAGAAACAAAAGGACTTCCTGAACTACCTCTATTCCAACTCCATTTAGCATTCTTGATGCTTTTCAATTTGGATGTGTAGGTCGGGGGAAAAACCCACCAACCCCAGCATAGGGCAGCCCAGAACATTCTGGAATCATCGTTACTCATCACTCTCCACTGGGGTTGCTCAACCTGAGCATTATGAACATTTGGGGCCAGATGATGTCTTGTCACGGGGGCGTCCTGTGCGTGGCTAAACAGCCCCCCCCCGTCCCCAGATGGGGCTGTTTAGCCACCATCTCTGGCCTCTCCCCACTAGATGACCAGAACAGCTCTTCAGCTGTGTCTTCAAAAATTGCCAAATGTCTCTTGGGGGCCAGGGACACCAGCACCCTAGGCCGAGAATAAATATTGCTCTGGACTCTGACAACGTAGTTTTTGTTTGTTTTCAATTAAAAAAAAGGGCAAAAGGGATTTTTTTTTGACAGATGTGCTCAGTACTGATTAATTTTCAAGGAGTTGTCAGAGGACATGACTTCATAGATGCCTCTGGACCCAGGGGACAGGAAAAAGATCTTGGAGGAGTGATAAAACCCACGTGTTCAGTGTGGGATGAGAGATGTCAGCTCTGGATTCTCCCGACCTGCCCCTTTAGGAATTACAGGAGCAGGTAAATCTGCAGCATGGACCCCTCCTCGGAGCCTGCCCTTCTCTGTGAGCTACAGTAAATACCAAAAAAAAAAAAAGGAGAGAACGGGAGACCCCATAATCCTTCATATTCATCAGACACACCAACAGGAAAGAAAGGGGGAGGAGATGGGGCTGCTCTGACTTTTTTGGATAACTCGAAACATCGATGCATTGCCAATTATGGCAGCTGTAGCTGCTTTATCTTTTGGGGACATGAGCAGTTCTTGAATTGTGAATTTTAATTTTCCAGTTAGAGTTCAGATGGCTGGTTAAACAATGTCTAAAAGCTCCTGAAAGCTAGTCACTAATTAATGAACATTAAGCCCTAGTTTCTGAGGCATTTGAAAGAAAGCAGGATGCAGCTCCCGCCCGCGTGGGGGACCAGCTGAACGTGCCCAGGAGGAAGGAAGCGGACAAGGAGCAAGGGGTCCTTTCCTCTCCTCATCCCCATGATTCACCAATTCATCAAGTGGAGGGATTTTTTTAAGTATGACTTTAATTCTGAGAAAAAACTATCACTTGAGGAGTCAACTATGTATGTGCTATTTAGTAATATAAATGTGTTACCATCTTCCTAATCAAATGGAAAATGGTTTTGTTCTAACGGTTTCGAAACTTCCCCATCCCTCAAACAAACAGTACCCATTACTTTAAACACCTCAGTGTCTAGTAATTGTTCAAAAAATGTGTCAGGCTACCAGTAATTTAAGTCCTGTCAAAAATAAATCTCAGACACTTACTTCTTCCAGTCAGTGCCTTGAAAAACACGCCCACATGTCAATTACCGGAAGCCGTTGCAATGTTTCTTTGTTCTGGATTTGTGTAAACAGAAAAAGGTTCTTCCTCGGTAACAACTGTTTTCTAAAACCTATATAAATGTTTATGTGAACCTCTCTGCAACAACACCTAACAGAAGCAATAAAAGCCACCAGGCTGGTGTATGTACACACACATACACAAAAAGCCACCAGGCTGGTGTGTGCGCATACACACACACACACACACACATACACACACACACACACACACACACACACCCTCTAATAAAAGTATGAGAAGGAACACTGTATCGACTTGTGAATTATTCTTTTCTCAGAGGCCTGACCTTAAAGCATTTACATTTTAAATTGTAAATCAAAATGATCTACATTTTCAGAAGGTAATAGTCACTGGTGCTTTTCCATATTACCCAGAGATTGCTTCACAGATAATTTCAAAATCACAGGTAAATAGATGAGTAGAAAAACTGTGACTATAAAACAGAAATAATTCACAAAATTGGCAGCTAATTAAGATAGGCTATTAGACAGAGTTTCTCTGTGTAAAATTGTCCTCAGCAACTCAAACTGATAAATCTTGTGAACAGAACCCAGTCCCTACTGCAACGCATATGTAGTTGTAAACAGCTATAAATTGAGCTATAGATTAGGAGTGTTAATGATTTCCTAAGGTTTTGCATTTCTAACATAATAGTATTTTTATTGAAGATTATAGTCATCTAATCATAAAATCACCACTGCCCATTATGTTATAAGGTCACCGTGAAGGTTTTTCTTGCTAAATCAGACAAAGGAATTTCAACAAGAAAAATAAATTTGGTTGATCTGATAGTAATTGTTCCTTCTCCCCTCCCTGGTCCTCAGCTGTATAAACTGAAAAATAAATACCACTATGAAAAACACACAGATGGGCAGTGTAAAGATGCTGGAATGAGTGTCTAAGTGATCTTCTTTCCAGGGGTAAATTAGAATAAGTTGATTTTCATTAAGCAGGAACAGATCAATATTTCATTATTAACATGGTGCCAATTGCACGGTAATAAGGAGTCATCTTTTTTCAAGTGTCTAGCTGCCAACTCGAGGGATTAATGGGTCCCCTCAGCCAGTGGAGTCTCTACGCGGCCTCTCCTGTTAGAAGGGCATTTGAGCAGGCGCGCTCGCGCACGCACGCGCAGCGCAATGACCTTTGGCTAGGCAGGATTAGGAAACACCTACTAATGTTTCCTTCAGGAAGTAAGGGATTTTGCTAACTGGTTTCCCCTTAGGCGTCTCTTCCCCAGAATGTTCCCCATCAACTTGTTTGTTACTGGGATTTAGATAATGATCCTGACAGAGGGTAGCTTTTTACCCATAAAAGTAAAACTTTTTTTTTCTTTCAGGAAGGAAGATAATAAGATAAATCATTAATTAAAGGCGCTGCATATGGGACAGATGGAATTCTACCCATGTGGCTGCCTCCCCCAACAGTTGAGGGGTAAAAAGCACCATAAATCACTCATGGTCTAGCAGCCTTCAATAGGGACCATCTTGCCCCTTCCAAGTGATGATAAACAACATATACTCCCAGTGCAGCCCATTAGCTATTCCAGAGGAGGTGAACTATGAGATAAGGCATTTATCCTTCTTCGGAAGGGATCTCGTCCTGTTTCACGTGGCTCAGAGAGAGATACCCAATTGCATGCTGACTAATGAGGATTAATGCATTATTCCACCGAGGATTATGGGCTCTTTTCTTTTGTGCAGTAGCTAAATAATAACAAAATGAGATAAAATGACCCCTGGTGCTGTCCGGGGCAGTAATTCTGACACTGCATTCTCTCCCCTTCTCCCCCTTTCCCTTTCCCTCCCTCCCCTCCCTGCCTCTGCCTTCCTCTCTCCTCCCCCCTCTCCTCCCCCTCACTTCCCTTTCCCTTTCTCTTTTGTTCTTCTACTTTTTTCCTTTTTGAGGGCTCTTATATGTTTATCTTCTAAATCCAGTTGATAGAGTCATTATTTCTCAGCTCTTTATGGGAACAAGAATAGTATGAAATCTTAAAATGGCTCTTCGGCAAACTCAAAATTAAGTTACAAGGAATGGAAAAAACTAAAATAATCGTTTTTGTAAGTATTAAAAAGTCATGTGGGTATCTTCTACGACTTACCGATCACACATGATTGAATTTTACATTTATGAAATCTTTTCTTTATTATCCATTTAACACTTATAAAACATATACTCTAGCCAGAGAGCCTTTGCTTCTGTCTTATGCAAATGAGCTGACATGACTGAAATCACCACATGACCAAAGCGCTATCTGTGGCGAAAGCCCCAGCAGGAAAATGGCAGGGGATGACAGGGGGGCTGGACTGGGTCTGAAGTTGGAAGCAAACTTCACTACAAAAGTAATGCTCACACTGACAATGAAGACTCTGAGGGCATAAGGCAAGGGGGCCACTTCATGGAGAATGCGTTACTTGCAAAAAAAAAAAAAAAAAGTCCTAAAGTGCAAAGAGTCATGACAATTGAAAGTGAAGCAAGATCACGAGCCTGGAGTACCAAAGGATGGAGAGGTGAGGAGACACTGGAAGCTCCCAATACAGCCAGTGCTGGGCATTGCAGGGTCTTGTGGGTGACGTAAAATGCTGCATTTTACTGAAATAAACCCAGGGTTGTGGGCTGAACTGTATCCTCCCAACGGGTATACTGAAGCCCTAATTTTGGTCCCATCTGAATGGGACCTTATTTGGAAACAGGCCTTTGCAGATGTAATGAGTTAAGATGAGATCACTGGGGTGGGGTGTCCTTATCCAATATGACCATGGTCTTTATAAAATGAAGGAAATTTGGACACAAAGATGCCATGTGATGACACAGACACACCCTGGAGAAGACCCTGTGACCAGTGATGGGAAGCATGTAGCCACAAGCCAAGGAGTGTCGGCCACCACCAGGAGCTCAGAGGGGCCTAGGCAGATCCTCTCCGAAACACGTCTGCAAGAAAACTGCCCTCTCAACAACTTGAGTTTGGACTTCTAGTTTCCAAATTTGTGCACAATGCGTTTTTGTTGTTCTGAGCCACCCAGTTTGTGGTGTGTGGTTGCAGTAGCTCAAGGGCACTAGTACACCCAGGAAGCGGTGCAGAAGCAGTGAGGAATGTGGAGTGATGGAAGGAGCTTTAAAGGAGGGAAATGATGTATCCCATTTTCAAACGATCCCTTTGGCTGCCAGATGAAGTCCCAGGAATTAGAGAGGGTCAGGGGTGAAGTGAGGACGTATCTGAGAAAGACTCTAAAGGCAGTATGGGGAGAAATGAGGTTTGGGAGGGGGGCACTGGCACAGACATTTGCCACATGTGAATCCTTGGCATGGAAGACAAAGTGGGGTGCTAGAACAGGACAGCAGGCATTTCAGCAGCAAATACACGTCCTCAAACTTGGGTACATGTATTTATATTCCACACAAAGACGTAATCTGCAGACCCCAACTGGAGCCTTCATGTGATGTTAGAATTATTTTGCCATTTCATGCATTGAGTTGTTTTTCTCTGAATTATAATTGCTTTTTACATAATGAAAAACCTGCTCGAGAATGACAGAGCCTAAAGAACTACTTCTCACCTCCTCTAAGACTATAGCAGAAAAGGACATGACTGGAAAAAACATCGGTTGGTTCCGGTGGCAACACTCAATGACTCAAGACACAGGAGGACCTGGACTCATCAGCCCATGAGTTGAGCCACTGACATTGTTCTCGACAAGCCACAGTGACCCTCTAACCTCATCCGGGGCACGGACTGCAGCAAATACCAGTGGCACATTCAGCCCCTCCAGGAGCCTCCCATGGTGGGTGATGTTTTTAGACATATTTGGTGGAGAAGGCCTTTGAAATAGGAACAATGAGCCCCCTGCTCCCTTTCCAGAAACTTCCTTTGCTGTGTCTCCCTCAGCCCCATTACGTGCGAGGGAATGTCTGCCCCAGAGGATGTCATGAAGTAGAGAGCAGAACCCATGAAGCTTAAGTCTTGCTTTGGGGATTTCAGAAGCAGACATGTTAGCATTTCAAAAGAATAGCTTCTAGAGAACAAAATGTGACAGGTTCAATTCACCTGAGGTGCCCACTTCCCTTTACCCAAAAGATAAGGAGCCCTGGGCACCGAGAGGGGCAATGGAGGCAGGCGGCATCCTAGATTGAGGCACTGAGTGTGGGACAGTCTGTGACTTGGCTGAGGCCTCGGCCGCAGGTGAGGTGGGTTCTGTACATAAATGGGCACCTCAGGTGATGCAAAAGTCGAAGAAACTTTTGTCCCGATGCCTCACGGAGAAATGCCACCTCCCAAGACCCACATACCATGTTCTAGAACAAGTAAGGGGGTCTGAGACCTCTTTAGAAAAGCACTAGCAGCTCCAGAACGGCCTGCAGTGTGAGCTCAGAAAGGACCTTGCAGCTTCCTGCAGAAGTCGGGCTGCACACAGGTAAGCGAGGGCCACACGTGACCGCCGGGCCCTGAGTGTTTGTGAGCCCCTCGGGGCCTGGCCACTGTCCCAGGAGGCTGGTCCACCCAGAGCCCTTGGGCTGACCCCACGTGAGTTCTCCCCTGCAGTGTCACAGCTGCTCATAAAAGGAATATAACGCAATCAGAGCAAAAATAAAGTTAGGTCCTTGCCCCTTGGGCTGGAGGCTGCTCCTTACTGTGCGTTTGCCAGGATACGGCGCACGGCAGGCACCCCACACCCTCCCAGGGGCCCACGCCCTCTGCCTGTGAGCTTGCACTTCAGGCTGCATCCGGGGGGGCTGCTGTGTCTTCTTGAACCACGGGTGACTCTGACGTCGCTGGAGCCCCCCGCTCTCTCTCTTCAGCCAACATCTTGTTCCTAGGCATGCGCTGTTTCGCCACGTCTCTGAGGTTGGGATTCCTTGGCGTTTGAATATTACTGCTTCTTATTCTGCTTTCACGTTCTACTGTACAGTCTTTAAAGCTTTTCAAACTCCATCTCTCTTGTGGTACCTTCTGCAGTTTTTCAAAGTGGGAGGAAAAGTGCACAAGCTCCCTTCAACAGAGACGACTAAGGCACAGAAAGACTTGGGAGGTAAAGTGTGTGAGGTCACAGATAATAAAATCATCATTATCCCCCAACAGCAATTTGTAATCACCCTAATGGCAGTGACTCCTGTTAAACTTCTTGCTACCTGCCTGGTAACAGCAACTCCCGCATTACCATATTGATCGTCAGGTAGGCGTTACTGCTAGCGGCATGGGCAGAGGTGGCTCGGCACAGGGAGGTTAAGGACATTGACAAGATCACATAAACAGTGTTACGAAGACACACAACCTCTACACTGACTTTCAATCCTAACCCCCAAGGAAGACACCATCCACAGCTTCATTTAATCCTCAAAACATCCAATAAATCTATTAGCATGTATTAAGGTTAGAGAGGCTTATTACTACAACCAAATCGAATAAACCCCGCAGGCGAGCAGAGACACTTGAGAAGTCTCATCTGCCCCCTTCACACCAGTGATTTGATAGCATCGTAAAGGCACATGATTCCAAGGTCCAGACTTTGCCTAGGGACTTTCTGTTCAGTCCTTCCTGTTCTCAAACTTTAGTGGGTCTAAAAATGACAAGGAAGGGGTTTGTGATTTTTCCCTAATGGACTGACTGCGGCGCTTGGTCCTCAGGGAAAATGGGGAAAGCTGTCAAGATAAGGAGCCCTATGTGCCTGACTCCAAAACCCTTGCTTATTACCATCTGGCCTTCCCAGCCAGGACCAGGGATCTGCTCCCTCGTCTAGTATTTTGGATTCCCCCATCTCACCCCGCTCTGCAGAGTTAAAAAGTAACCGGCTAAGTGGCCCTGTCTACTTGCTCACTATCCTGATGATTGACCAAAAATAACAGATTCGCTCTTATCTGAAATTTTTATTTTAAATGCCTCAAATAACCCTCAATCTTGCAAGCTCTTAACAGCCAAGTGCCAGCCACACAGATACAGTAATTTGCTGTATCCCTATTGAGAAACATAACTTGAGGCTTCTAGTTCTAATACGCAGTAGCACAAACAGAATGTCAATTTCCCACCGAGTTCAGATGGGTCTGTTTCAGACGAAGATTCAATATCTATGCTGTTTGCTAACACTCACCTGTAAATTTGTGTTTATTCTTCCTTCCTCAAGCTCTAAGTGCAATCTATTTTAATTTTCCCCCTTGCCAAATATGCAGTTGCTGACAAACACACATTCAAATTTCCCTGCATATTCATGCCTGTGATTTTGTGCTCAAATTAAGTTCCTGGTCCAATCAGTTTTCATTTTTGCAAACACACACAGATGTGCGCACACACACAAACACACACACACACATCCACAATTTCTATTCCCTTGCAATCACTCACAGGAGTTTACGAAAAGGTGAGAGTGTACTTTGAAAAAAATCAACACTGGTGACAGCAGCCCTACTAAATAAGGGGGAATTCACAGTGAGGTCCCAACCTTCCAGGAGTAGAGCATGAAAAGCAGGATCAGTTTTAAAGTATAACAGCTATCCTTACCATCTTTCAGTTGTTCCATAAATTATATTAACTTGGTTTAGTGTATATATTCCTATGCAATGGGATTGATTAAAAACGTATACTGTCTAATGCAATGGGCATATTAGACACGTATATGCATGTATGTGCAGAACAGAATTTTAGAGTACATCATAGTATTTTAAATGTATTGCCAAGTACCTAGAGTTGTAAACAAATGTGTGTTATGCTATTACTCTCAGGACCCTGAAATAATAATATTGCCACAAAAAATAATTATTAGATGCTCATACCCACACTTATTAGTTCCTTTCTGAATTTGTGTTGCCCGAGAATTTTCTCTAGCTTACTATTTAGTGCTCAAGAGCTCTCCTTGCACACTGCAATTTTTGGTGATTATCTCCTATGTTTATAGGGCATTTTATAATTTGCCAAGCAACTTCTGGTAGATTATCTTATTTTGTTCCCATGCTAGCCCTGTGGGGAAGACACCATTAATTTCCATTTTACAGATGAGCTGACAAAATTGGGGAGGTGAGCTGACAATGTGACGGAGTTGAGAATTAAAAGCAGCTCATAAAAGTCGAAGTCCAGCTCTTTCTCTGGAAACAGCTAATTCCTGGTGCGGGTTAAAGACACAGCTCTCCTCAGAGATCTCTTAAAAAACACACGGTCTGCATTTTAAGAAAAGCTTTGCTCATTTTCGCTTATGTGTTTTTAATTTCAGAATTGGATTTCAGCTTTTAAATTATTTCATGAGGGACAAAATCAGGACACAGCCAACACTTGAGAGAATCACCTACGCAAAGGTTGGGAGTGGTTGAAAGCTAATCCTTCTTCTGAGCTCGAAGACTAACCATATCTCCAATGTCTAAGATAACCAATGAAGCTCCTTTGTTGCTTTCAAAATGGAATTTGAACTTCATTCACCAAAAATATAAAAAGGTCTATTGCAAATCCAGAGCATCAAGCCATTTGGCGAACACCTCCTGAGAAACCTAGGAAGCTTCTAGAACCTTCATACATGCTGTTGTAAATTGAATCCCAAAGGGGCACTGAGGCATGTAAATACAACCTGTCAGCAGAGGCAAGTCCAGGATTTGTGAGTCAGTAGACAGTCAGCAGGCCGGTCCAGCAGGGACGCTTCCTCAGCCCTGCCACCTGCTGCCTGCAGGTGCCCATGTGTTTGGGGTCTGGCTGGGAGTTTGGTTACTTACAAAGGACAAGTTTGGGTCTACGAAAGCCCACCTGGAAGCATTTCCTACCCTCTATTCAGTATACAGCTTGGCGGGCTTCTTTCCACTCCCTGGAGGATATTTTTGAATCTTCCAAAGATGGACAGAAAACCCTTCTCAGGAAGGAAGCAGGGAAATTGGAGAGACTCAACTTTTTAAAGAAATACCCCAGGAGGGTCGTTTGGATAGAAGACACAAGGTGGGGCCCTTTGAAGGAACAAGTGCAAGCATTTCCAGACTAAGGAGCAGGCGACATCTCCTGAAAAGCCAAGTGACCGACCACAGACCCTTGACACGTGTAGGAGGCAGATTCCACAGCTTTCAAAAGCGCCTGTATTTATGAAGCCACCAGGCATCTATTTTCCATCATAAAAGGCAGTGAGGTACAGCTGAAAAAAATTAAGTGACTTCTTTAGGTCCTTAACAGCTGTATAAATATCAAAGCAAAGTCATTTACAGAGTCACCTGTTCGGTGGCCTTGGCTTTACAACGGCTCTGCCTGGTGGAGAGCACGCAGATCAGCAGACACCGGAAATTCACAAGTTACAGGACACAGCCCCACGTCACAGTATCCAGTGCCCACCCACCTGGGCACATGGCCCACAAGCCATGTGTCACTGGCCCTGGACATCTCCCTGGCCGGCCAAGCCATGGTCCCCATCTGCAGAAGCCATGAAGCTGTGCAACTGGCCAATTGCAGTGGACGAAACACAGGTCTTGGCTGACCGGGACTGCAAAGGGATGAGGCTTCTTCCCAAACACACATCAGCAGGAAGGAGACAACACGGTGAATCAGCAAGAAAGTGAGCCTGGGTTAGAGACAAGCCCCAGAAGTCTTCACTGTCCCCCCATAAATCTCAAAGCTGCAAGAGGACCTTTTGCCAATTAGTAACCTTTCATCAATCCCACTAAAACATTTTTATAACATTATCCCTGAAACTGGATATGTATTCAGTGGAAAAGATAGCTCGTGTCCCAGTCACAGACCATCACAGGTACATTCTGTCATCCGTAAGGCCCTGTCATCAATATAGATTTCCATTTTTGTAAATCATCTTTTATTTGGGGAAGGAGGGAGGTATTGATTTTCTCCTAGTCTTTTCTCGGAATGTTAACCTTGTTTAAGTTCTTCATTTCCTCTGCCTGAAGCACCATGTTGCAATAGAATTAAATGCATAGTAAAATGGCCATGTGAGAAAGGTTTATGCATTATGTTAAAACCTGCTCCCTTGATAAATGGAGCCATTAGGGTCTGGAATTCACTGCATTAGTCTACTTAGCTCAATCCAACAACACGCCTTGAAAGTCTCACAAATTTGTTCAAATGCTAATGAGCTGCACCACCAAACTCATCTGTTGCAGAAGGATCCAATATTTCTAGGGGGTTAATGCATTTAAGAGCTACCCATGGACTTCTCTACCTGACTTGGCAATCCCAGACTACTCAGATTTATAGACAGGGAAAAATATATACATTTCATTGTGTGGCAGCTTCTGAAATACGCTCAATGAGTCTTAATAAAAATCACTTTTGTTTAGTGTCCGTTTATCATCATCTACTGTCAGGATGAGATGTGGAGAAAGATCTCTCTCCAAAGGTCATATATATGTATTCTTTTCAAATAAACTGACTAAATGTAATAATACCCAGGTCATCTCAAAGACAAAAGGCGGCCATACTGGTTAGGTTTCTGCCAACCAGATATGAATCTCTGGATCTATGTTGAGCGTCTAGAAAACGCAAATGTCAAGAAACTGTTACTTACAGACATTTGCCACCAGCTCAGGTCTATTTCCAAGAAAAGAAAAATAAATAGACAGCCTTCTTCAACAGATTTTTTTGAGCACCAACGATGTACTAGGTGCCGTGGCATATGGTGCTTCATTCTCCTACTCCCTTCTGAATGATACTGGACACATTTTTAGAGGAAGCACCAGAGCCAGCCTGATGGGCTTATGACCCGCTGTCAGACAGCATGCCGTGCCAGGAAGCTCCCCACAGTTGGTTCAGCGCACGGCTGCTGCCTTCTTGAAATTGTAGAAGGGGCCCCACACGTGACAAAGCCACGGTAACTTTCAGTGAATTCCTTTGTGGATCGAGCAGATATTCTTAAGACCAGCTTGGAGGGATGTTAGCTGTAACTTCTTATCCTTCAAGGCTCATTTGAGACATTACTTTGGCCAGGAAGGTCTTCCCCGACATCCTTCCCCCACTTATTTCCCTCATCCTGTTTTCCCCTAGTCCCGCTTCCAAAAGCATCTTCTCATCATTTTCCGTGACAGCCTATTTACCTGCATTTCACACTCACTGGACTCTGAGCTCCTTTAGAAAAAGAATCGCAGGTTTGGGGTTCAGTGTCATATCCGAGAATGTCCTGGCAGTAGTATGCATCAAGAATTTGGGGCATGGTGCATAGATCATACCAGCTTTTCAGGGGCCTCTGAGCAGCTCAAGAGGCATCCAATCTTTGGAGATTTGAAATGTGCGCTCACTGAGTTTTAAAAAAATGAAACATGAAGGTTGAAAACAATGCTCATATGAAAAAGCAAATAAAAGCTTTTTTTTTTTTTTTAAAGGATTCATTGTTATGACAGCAAGTTGTGTAAGATGGGTGTTGTGTAGCTGGTAGGGGGCACGGTCACGCAATCAAGCAGAGAAAAACAAAGAAATCGTTCTGCATGAGTGATACTAGAAAAAGGTCACTTGGTTAGAAAGGGTTAAATCAAAATGGCTGGTGACTCCAAAGCAAGTTGAGAGAAGCGCCTTTCTTTACCTGACAAATAAGAATCAGTTCTTGTTAACGACAGGCCACAGGGACACACACAATGGCCACACCAAGAGATGTATGGGAGTGTCTACAGATCTTGGCTTTTTCTCCCCAAGCTCAAGAAAGGACATCACAGAGCCCAGCACTGGACCTGCGTGTCTCGGTGCACTGGCTGGTCCAGTCTGCGGAATCCAAACCAAGAAACGGGCACATTTTTCTCTGCTTGGACAGCAGGTCCTCGAATAACATCGTTTCATTCAACTTGGTCTTCTACACCATTAAAAAAAAAATAAAAACAGTCCTGGCCAATGCTAAATGGAATTATGTCATTTAAGGATGTCCTCTGCTAAATGTTGTTTCCCTTAAAGTCTCAGTTTCCAAGAATCTCCAGATGCCACTGAAGGGTCACTTGTACCCAGCAACAACCACTGCAAATGGAAGCCTGGGCAGACCCCTCTCTGCGTTCACAGAAAGGCCAAAACCTGGCATTTAGTAAATTCACTCAATCCCAACCTACAGGAAAGGAGCCCTGGAAACTTCTATTCTAATAGCAGAAGTCAGCAGCAAATAAGCAAACACACAGAAGTGAAGTTTAGACAACAGTCATTCTGGGGAAGGAAATGAAACTGGGCAACGGGAAAGTCTCGGGTATCAGCAGCTAATTTTTATAAAGAGCCAGATAGTAAATACTGGGGGGCTGGGGGGTCAAATAGTCTCTGTTGCAACTACTTACGTCTTCAGTTTGAACACAAAAGAAGCCACAGACAGTATATAAACAAATGAGTGTGCTTTATGCCAATAAACCTTTATTTACAGAGGCAGGCAGCAGGCCGGAGGGGCCTGAAGGGTCTCGTCCTTCCCGCCTTCCCCCACTTGGGGGACAGTGCTGGGGGTTGGTCCATTAGGCTAAGATGATCCAAAAAGAGTTTTCTAAAGAGGTAATAATAAATCAGTTAAGCCCTCAAAGATAAGGGTCCAGACATGGAAATCTCTAGAGATAAAGCATTTGAAGCTATGGGGTAAAAAGGACAGCTTTATTACCTCCAAGTACTTTATTTTTCTTTAAGGTTTATTTATTTATGCATACAAGCTGCGGTGTAGGCCAGAGGCGTGGGGCCGTGAGAGACAGGGACAGAGTGGGGAGCAGAACAGGTGGATCTACTGAAATACACTGCTGAGGGGGGCAGCCGGGAGACAGGAGAGGTCTGCTGCGCCATGTGGGAAGCTCCTGGCCCGGGATTGAACTCGTGCTGCAGTGGCTGTGATAGCTTCATAGTGCTGAGACTTAACCCCTTGTGCTTCCAGGGAGGCCCTACCCCCAAGTACTTTAAATCACCCAAAATCCATGCAAAAACAACCTTCTAATTAACAAGGGACTGCAATAACAAGTCCATAGTTACAAAAACCCACAGTTTTGGGGGACGCTTTTCTTTTACTAAGGATCTGGAATGTTTTGCCTGAATGTCTGCAAATTTCCAGCTAATTGTCTCGGGTTCCAGCACAGAGAGCGGCACGGTCGCATCTGGCCTGCGCCCCAACTCTAAACCTGGATAGGGACCCGCTCGAGGCAACTCATCAGAGCGACTCAGACTCACCCGCAGGCGCAGTAAGCTCAGAGTACGTGCCAGCGGAAGGATTTAAAAATAAAAAACGAACTATGCCGATCGTGTCAACGGAACGCTTTTAGAAGACGGCGGGGTAGAAGGACGCCCCCGTTTTCAGGCTGTTCACTCAGTGTTGGCATCACAGACTGCCCTGGCTGAAGACGGACAGCCCACAGGTCAAAGCTGCCCTTCCGATGAGTTGTTTGGCTAGTTATCAACACTTTGAAATCAGAAGATTTGACATAAAAATCTGAATTTCTGGCTTGCCTGGGGCCTGCCTGTGGGAGCCCACCTTGAGTGCCCACCAGGCCATTGCGGGGGGTCGGGAACTACCGACATGGGCTTCAAATCCTAGCCTGCTGGTGTAAAGTCTGAAGATTTGGCACCTAGGAAGGGCTCATTTTAAAGAAAATAAAATGCAAAATGATGACTATGGCAGTTTGCAGCATCCTCTACAGCGAGAGAAATTACAAATAAAAAATGGCCATGACGACTGCGTACAGAATCCCTGGGAATGACACCCAGGCTACTGGACATCCCACACGAGGGGCTATGTGAAGGGAAAGGGCGTTAGAGGGGCCGGCGACAGTCCTGTCAATTAAGCTCAAACATCTTACTTTGCAAATTTCACGACAACTTGTGATCAGTGGAAGCCCTCAACGCACCTCCGTCTGGACTACTTTCCCCCTTTACCTGGATTCTGTGGGCATCTGAGTTTTCAAATCCTCCAAACAGAAGGCTTTCCAAGTTCTCTGACATCTTCAAGTTCTGTGGATTTGCTTTTGTTCCCACGGTGTAATGTTTTCTTAAAAGACCCATAGCCCGAGCTCGCTTCCCTTCCTTAAGTCTTAGAATAATCTGCTAAATGACTTGACAATGGAGAGGATGTGTGGATTTCTCTCAGTTGTTTGCGAGCAATCTAACACATCGGAACTGCCAAGCATCAATTGAAAACGGAAAAATTCAGCCATTATCCTAAACAAGTGACAGGCAAATTCTTACACTGCACTGATGATCAAACAGATGACAAGTTTCTCTACTTTCTTTGTAACAAAGTTGGATGGCCGTGTGCAGTGCGTGACAGGAGTGAGAAGGGGGACGTCTGTCAGGTTGCTCGAATAATGAGATCACTGCCCCCACAGCTCAGCTTCCAAACAGGTGAGGGCTCCCTGGGCCAGGCCTCCTCAGGGGTCCCTCCAGGCCTCCCCTCCCTTTCTCTCCAGGGCCCAGAGCAAGGAGATACATTGTCCAAACCCCAAGGACCTTTTTAACCTGGCATTCAATAAAATCAAAATGCTGCTGGACCCGCGCCCAAGAACTGGGATGCATAAAACACTCTGAGTTCAATTAAGGCTCAATCATTAATTAAACAGAGTAGCCTTGTCCTCAGATGGCATGTGAGTCCTCGACGCTGGGCGACACAGGACACAGGACAAGGGCAGTAGCCGCCGCAGATCCCGGAGGAACAAAGTTGCCGCTCACATGGAAATTCACAAAAGCCGAGCAGACTTTTACTTTGGCACGGCTCCCTTGCATCCAGGGATAATTCCTGCATTTGCAGATAGTTCAGAAATGTTTTATGTATGCGCTATTTCCAAAGAGTCTTTTAAAATTTCCTTTCTCATAGTATAATCGCTTGTTACCCCTCCTATTGATTTCCCTAAAGAGCACAAGTCTATTCCATTAGAAATAGAGAAGAAAAAAATATATATATAGCTTTTAAGCTGAGTGGAAGCAGTTTTCTTTTCTTCTTTTTTTATTTGGAGGGAATAAGATGGGGGGTGGGCGAGGAAGCTGTACTCTACCTCTCAAGAGAGGTTCGCGGCACTGTTTTCACAGAGGGCTTTCTTACCCCAGTAGAGTAAAGGGAAGTTCTGAGTGCCACAGAGCTGGAGGTTTGCTGTACCACAGGCTGAAACAAGAGCTGTAGGGATAGGGGACGCAGCTGAAATGCCCATCAACCAATGGACAAACAGACAGAGCAACAGCACGCGGCTTAAGCACACAAGGCAAAGGCGTCTGGCGACAGAAAGGGATAAGGCCAAACACGTGCTCCACCATGGATGAGCCTTGAGAACGTTCAGTGTTAAGTGAAAGCCGGCAGGCGCAAGAGACCACACACTGTGTCATCTCCATGTACATGAAATACCCCAACGGGGCAAATTCATAGACACACAGGCAGGTTAGTGGCTGCCTCGGGCTGGGAAAGGAAGGAATGGGGAGTGAGCGCTCCTGGGTACAGGTCTCTTTGGGGGTGATGGGAATGTTCTCAAGTCGATCACTTGGTGGTATTGTACAAATCTGTGAATACACTAAAATTCATTAAATGTTATACTTTAAAAGGTGTTATGAAATGTGGGTTATATCTCAAATGAGTTTTCTGTAAAAGGTGACAGGTACAATCCTACTTCCAGATGTTTATCCAAAAGACTTGAAATAGGGTCTCAGAGACGTATTTGTATGCTCGTGTTTATAGTAGCATTACTCACAGTAGCCAAGGGGTGGAAACAACTTAAAAGTCCACTGACGAATGAGTGGATAAACAATATGCAGTGTTTATATAGAAAGGAATATTATTCAGCCTTGAAAAGAGAAGGAGGGGCCTCCCTGATGGTGCAGCGGTTGAGCGCTGCGCTGTGGAACTGTCGGCAGTGGTGACGCGAGTTCAACACCCGGCCAGGGAGATTCCCGCATGGCCTGGCAGACCTCTCCTGCCTCGCCTGCTGCTCCCCTCAGCAGTGTATTTCTGATCTGCCTGTTCTGCTCCCCACCCTGTTTCTGGTGAACCCTCTTGCCACCCCACGCCTCTGGTCTGTACCCCAGCTTGTATGCATAAATAAATAAGTCTTTAAAAAAAAGGGGGAAGGAAATTCTGATAGATGCTTAACATGGGATGAATCTTGAGGACATTGTGTTAAATGATAAAAACTAGTCACAAAGAGACAAATACTGCAGGATTCCACTTACCTAAGATACCTGGTGTCAAATCCAAAGAGAGCTGAATGGTAGCAGCTGTTTAATGGGTATCGAGTTTCAGTTTTGCAAGATAAAGTTCTGGTGATTGGTTGTACAAAACTGTGGCTATATTTAACACAGCTAAAAAAGTATATTTAAAATAGTTAAACCGGTAAGTTTTATGTTACGTATATTTTACTGCAATAAAAAAATATATATTTAATGGGCACCAGCAGTAGCAATTTCAGTTTTCACATCTGTCTATAATTATTTCAATCTCCCACAAAGAGTTCTTCTCTGGCACCCCACCTTTCTTTGTATTAAAAGCAAAAATTTGTCCTATCAGCGAGAATGCCATTTCACATTGAAACTTGGGGAGAACTTGGCAGGACTTAAGTGGGAGTCTAGCCTTGAGTGTTCGGAGCCCATGTCTTTAATAATCTACTTTCCAACAGCTGGCTCTTTTCTAATCGTTGGAAATGATTCTTCTATCACTTCTGAGCTAACCGTCCCATCTCAAAACCTTGGCTATTGTTACGCAGACAACAAAAGTAAAGGTGGGTTTAAAAATTAGTAGTTTATTCTATGTCCCTATTTCACCGTTAGAACCAGGGTCAAGTCAGCTACACACATCCATGTGCAGCATGGAGACTTGAGAAATAACAGGAATAAAAGAATCAAAGTACTTAGGCAAAGATGTTTTCTTTAGTTTTCAACAGCGAGAGACTCTGAATACTCCCCAGGCTCCTGGAGAACCCAGCAGATGCACCTGGACATTTTTTGTGAGAGAGAGTGATATAAGAATAGTTGTTGAATTTGATACTCAGTCCAAGGCACTTTTTATTAAAATTTATTCCTCCAAACACAGTCCTAAAATATGCTTCTTGGATACGGACTGCTGAGTGCAAAGTAAGTTAGGAATACTGAGTTCTCCAGTCCTACTTGGAGAGTCACACGGTGTGTTAATCTACTAAAGACTCTGACCAGTCTTGCAGTGAAAGGAAGATTCAACTATTGTTTATCTGCCTCTCCAGAGTTGACAGAGCGCAGCTTATTTCCTACTGGCATCTTATTTTCCTTATTTTTCTTATTTTCCTATTGGACTCCTATTGGTGCCCCGAGGCCTGTGTGTAGAAGACTGCTCTCTCTTTTCTGCACATACTCTGAAGTGTGAGCCTCACACCCACAACCATGTAAACATGGCACACATGGGTCGGGGGAGGGGTATGCATCCCCTAAAAGATCTTAACACTTTGTGTGCTGGTGCCCTTTCAATTGACCAGCCCTTGGGGCCGGCCATTTTCTGTGCCATTGCATGAATGGTAGAAGCATTCAATAAAACACACACAACTCCTGAACTACTGGATATTAAAAAAAACTGTACTATCTCTCATAAAACGCCTTACACTTTCACCAAAACAATGTGTAAAGCTTCTAGACCGAGTACGATCAAAGAAATAGCTCCTAATAGTTCCAAATCAATCCACCATGGCGTGAAAAACCAGAGACTAGATGAACACGTATTAATACGAGAGCGGCCACCTGACACTGGTGACAAAAACATGTACTGATACGTGAGCGGACCACAAAGTGTTAAATCTCGCTTCCTTCAGCTCTTGCTTCAAAGTTGTTTAACACCCTTCCTTGACAACCCACTTAAAATAGCAACCCGCTCAGCCGACCCTCTCTACTTCATCATTTTCACATTACATATCTCTGCTGACATTGCGTATGTGCGTCTACCTGGCTGGGCGGTGAGCTCCATGAGGGCAAGAGGCAGGTTTAGATCTTCCCTGAGTCAGGAGCTCAGTAAATCGTGTGCTGACTGAATGAGCACAATCAAGAGAAACTTGGGAAACAATTGCAAGTTATCAGTATAACTGTTAGCTAATGCATCAGCTGCTGTATTTGTGAGTCAACATAGAACAGGCCAAAGGAACCAAATCATTCTTTGCAGACTTAGACTCATTGGTTAGCAGCAGTAACAGTAAGACAACTTCAGTAAGAGCAAAACATAGACTCACCCCCTCCAAGATAAAAAGGGAAAAAAAACCGCTCACTGTAGCTACTATTGATCCACATACACTGGACGCGTGGCTCACTCTAGCCTCCCATCTTCCCTCCCTTCTCCATCTCTCCTTCCCTTGCCCGTTACTTTGATAGATGTTTTAGAATGTCCATGCAGAGTTCCAAGCTGGAGCCCAGCTAGTCAAAGATGCAGAGAATATAAACCCTGCCTCGAGGGGGATCGCTACCCGGTGGTGAAGACAACCAAGCCCTTAAAAGGACGCAAAGTCCAAGCAACGATCAACTGGGACTTCCCGGGTCAGCGAGGATGGGACGTGCCACAGCACAGGGGAGAGGAAGACAATCTTGGCGGGCTTCCTGGAAGAGGTGACCTCTGGACTGCTTTAAAGGTGGGAGGTCAATGCCAACCATGAAGAGAAGGTGGGGGGGGGGGCAGCAGGACTGAGCACCAGGCTAGGGATCAGAGAGAGCTCGCTGTGGGAGAACCAGCAAGAGCCTGATGTTGGCTGAGCACAAAGCCGGTGAGGGGATGGCGAGAGTGGGGGCGAGGGGGGCAAAGCTTGAACCTGTGCCACGCTCACAGATGCTCCATCTATCCAACACCCATCACCAGTGTTCACCAAAGCTCATGCTCTTTCCCCACCTGGCCCTCACCTGGAAATAAGATGCGCTCTCTCAGCTCTGGAGAGGCAGATAAACAATAGTTGAATCTTCCTTTCATGGCAAAACCGGTCAGAATCTTTAGTAGATTAACGCGCCTTGTGACTCTCCAAGTGGGTCTGGAGAACTCACCAACCGCAGGGGGCTGTGCTGAGCATTTCACAAACATCACATCAGTGACTACAACCAAGAGCCTCAAGAAGTCCATCCAATTACTGTGCCACCTGCCGTGGAAACTGGATCTTGAAGAGGCGGTGACACGTCTCAGGTCACACAGCTGATGAGATACGGTGCCAGGAAGCACCCCAGGGCTGAGGGGTGGCGCCCACAATCCTCTAACCCCTCCATCAACCTGCATCGACATCCCTAAAGCCACAGGTTGACACCTGGAGTGATTCTCTCCGCAGGGACCAAGTGGCAACATCTGGAGATCTTTCTGGTGGGGGGGGGGGTGGAGCAGAGAGGCAATGGCACCTAACGAGCAGAGAGCAGGAGTGCTGCTGCCGAATGTCTACCCTGCATGGACGGAGCCCCCTACCCCCAGCCCCGAACATCACCCCACCCCAGGGTCAATAGTTTGGAGGAAGAGAAACCCCGCTCTTGTTTCCTGATCGGCTCCACGGTGACTAAATGGGCAGAGTTTGTTTATCTTTATCCCCCACCCTCCAAGACAGAGTGGGGTGACCCTAGAATCCTCGTCAGCCCAGCCAGGGTGGGGAGGGGGCGCGAGCTGCCGCGAGAAACCCCCCCCCCCCTCACAGGACATACCCCAGGCAGAGAGGAAAGCTTTTCTGCAGTAAGTCAAACAAGCAAACGAGGGCCTTTTGCTGACTGTTTACAAAGAGCCTGGCTCGGGTTTTCTCTTCCCAGGCTGATGATAATGAGGTGCCGCGTGGGGCTCGGCATGGAGAGGTCTGAGGTCATTCACCGGAAACTTCCCTTCTGCCCACGCCTGGCAAATCAAAGAGCGGCTGGTAGGTGCTGAAGGGAGAGGGAGCTTTTCCATCCCACCCTTGATCAGAAGCAGGATAACAGCTCCCTGAGGGAGTGCACAGATCGTGTGGGCTGGGGAGAGCGAGCGAGGGCAGAGGGAGGCGAGCGCCGGTCCCGGCAGAGGACGAGAGGGGGACTTTCCTGGACATGCCACCGAGACGATTACTTGTGATCCTGAAGAAAAACAGTTCCACTAAGAATCATTATCCCCCCGCCGCTCTTCTTTTAAAATATAAGTAGGTGGAGGAATTCGGAACGCATGAAAACAAAGATCAAAGAGCAGTGGGGAGGGCCCAAGCCAGGCTGGGCTGGCCCTGGGCTGCCTGCGGCCTCTTCCATCCTGGGCTCCAGGGTGGGCCGCGGCTGGGGTGGGGTCCGGGGTGAGCGGGCAGACATGGCGAGTGGAGGGCAGGCACCGCTGAGGCAGCAAAGTTGGCCGATGAAATTCCCACACAGCCACTCAGCCCATCACCCCTCCTCACCTCCGTGCCCACCACCGATGGGCGGTGACGACACCACCCCCCCACCACCTGTCAGCTCTTGTGAGGGTCAGAGGGAAGCCAGGCTTGTTCAGCACCAAACTCTGCATAGTTTGGTGAAAGGCCACCGCAAGGGGACCCCATTTCGCTGCTGACGCCAATAAAGGGCTTTTGATGGTAGACATGTGCTCTTATCACAGCCTCAGGGCGGCGTGATGCTGTGCTCCAAAATAGCCCAGAGAGGGGTTTTGCTTGGTTTTCCGAGCGCTTTTTTAAAAACCCAAATTATTGTGACTCTGCTTCCTTCTTCCTTTCAGAATTCTTAGTGGAGGATTTGACCACCCACAATAAAGATGGCACTTCTCAGCCCCGCGGTCAGATGGTGGCGGCCATGTGTCCATGCATTGGCCAAGGGGGCAGGGATGGAAGTGGCTTCTGAGGTTTCCAGGGTGTTTCTTTGAAGAGGGGGGCATGCCCTCTGATTCTCCCTGCCCTGTTGGCTGGGATACACACGTGATGTCAGGAGCTGGAGCAGCCTTCTTGTACCTTGAAATGGGTGAAGGTGCCGAGCAACAAGATAGAAGGGGCCTGGGTCCCTGACAACAAGGAGTACTCTGGGAGCACTCAATCCTTACAGAACTTTATTTATTTATTTATTTATTCATTTATTTATTTTGGAAGTAAAAACCTTTAATCTTCAAAAAATGGGCAGAAGAGCTAGAAGGCACTTCTCCAAAGAAGGTAAGCAAATGGCCAACAGGGACATGAAAAAATCTTCAACATCACTTATAATCAAGGAAATGCAAATCAAAACCACAATGAGATACCACCTCACACCTGTGAGGATGGCACACATTAAAAATACAGGCAACAACAAATGCTGGAAAGGATGTGGAGAAAAAGGAACTCTTCTACACTGCTGGTGGGAATGCAAACTGGTCCAACCACTATGGAAAGCTGTATGGCGATTCCTC
>PVIJ01014551.1:0-40199 GCA_004024925.1 Scalopus aquaticus
TCATACTCAGTGAAATAAGCCAGAAAGAAAGAGAAAAATATCGAATGGTTTCACTTATAACAGGACTATAGGGAGGCCGGGTGGGAGAGAGACAATCAGTGGGGGGGGAGGGGGGGAGGAAGGAGCCTGAGGGAGGGAAGGGAAAGGGCACAAAATGGAATAGAAAAGAACACAAGGGACCATGGAGGTGGATCACGGGTGAATTGGTGGTGGGCTATCCTAGGGGAATGCAAAATGTAAAAGACATAAATAACAATAAAAATATATATTAAAAAAAAAAAAAGAAAAAGAATTATGATTTCAAAATACCTTCCTTCAGTGGAAGATAGAGGGATACTCAGTCTTTGAAAAAACATGCTACTTTGGAAATATTTTCATACCTAGAGAAAAGTTGCTAGAATAGAACTTTGAATTTCTCCTTATAGTTGATCTGATTCACCAGTTGTTAACATTTGACTCACCACTCTGTCTACTCTCTTTCTCTCTGTGTGTACACATATGCATGCTTTTTTTTTTTTTACCTTCACCTCAGTGTCCTTTCAGGATGCCTCAGATTTACAGTCTTGCTTTCCTGCAGGAGTTCTTCATTCAGTTTTAATATTATCCTTATGACTTTAAAGCCCCTTCATGTCTTGTATGCATGTGTCTGTGAGGATAGAGACCTTACCACTTTTCCTCTAAATGGGGCTAGTAGTAACTGATTCAGAATTGTTGACTGGATCCAGAGAACAAGGTTTAGTGTTGCTGTTGTTTTGATTTTCTTAGAATTGTAAAAAAAAAAAAAAATACAAAATTCTAACTTAACCATTTATAGTGAATAGTAGTGTTAAGTATATGTACCGTGTGCAAGAGGCTAGAACTTTTTCATCTTGTAAAACTGAAACTCATTATCCAGTGAGTAGACTCTCCTTTCCTCCAGCCCCTGGCAACCACAATTCAGTTTTCTGTTTCTAAGACTGACCCCTTGAGATATCTCGTATACATGGACTCATGTAGTACTTGGTTTTTTGTGACTGGCTTATTTCACTTAGCGTAATGTCTTGAAGAATCATCATGTTGTAGCATATGACAGAATTTCCTTTTTTTTTTTTTTTTAGATTGAATAAATAGTCCATTGTGTGAATAGACCATATTTTCTCTCTCCATTTATCTGTGATGGTCATTTAGGTTGTTTCTACCTCTTAGCTATTGTGAACTATGCTGCAGTGAGTATGAGTGCGCATGTAAATCTTCAAGGTCCTGTTTTGTTTTGTTTTTTAAGATTTATTTATTTTTGCATACAAGCTGGGGTGCAGACCAGAGGTGTGGGGCCGTGAGAGGGTTCACCAGAGACAGAGTGGGGAGCAGAACAGGCAGATCGACTGAAATACACTGCTGAGGGGAGCAGCGGGCGAGGCAGCAGAGGTCTGCCTTGCCATGTGGGAATCTTCCCGGCTGGGCATTGAACCTGCACTGTAGCTGCTCACAGCTCCACAGCGCTGTGCTTAACCTGTTGTGCCACCAGGGAAGCCCCAAGGTCATGTTTTCATTCCTTTTGTATACATACCCAGAAGTGGGATTGCTAGATCACTATGGTAATTCTATTATCATTTTTTGAGGAATCTCCAAACTATTTCTCATAGTGACTTTACCACTTTATAATACCACCAATTGTGAATAAAGTTTCCAGTTTCTCCCTGTTCTCATCAACACTGGTAATTTCTTTTTCTTTTCTTTTTTTTTTTTTTGACAGTGAGCATCCTATATGGATATGAGATGATATCTCATTGTGATTTTGATTTGCACTTCCTAAATGACAGTGATGATGATCATCTTTTTATATTCTTATTGGTCATTTATAGATTTTCTTTGGGAAGATGTTTATTTGTCTTCTTTACTCACTTTAAAATTGGATTATTTGGATTTTTTTGGTTATTGGATTGTATTTAGTTATTTGTGTATTCTAGATGCTAACCCCTTATCAGATATTATTTACAAATATTTTCCCATTCTGTAAGTTGCCTTTTCACTCTTGTTTCTTTAAGCTTGATATAGTCCCCTCTTTTGATCTTTACTTTCGTTGCTCATGCTTTTAATGTCTTATCCAAGGAGTCATTGCTAAATCCTGTGGCATCAACCTTTTTTCCTGTTTTCTCCTAGGACTTTTATAACTTAAGGTCCTACAGCTAAGCCTTTTATCATTTTGGTTAATTTCTGTATGTGGCATAAGGGAAGGGTCTAACTTTTTTCCTGTTTTCCCAGCCTTGTTTGTTGGAGAGACTATCGTTTCCCTGTTGTGTAGCCATGGTGCCCTTCAAAGATCACTTGACCATATAAATGAGGGTTTTAAAAATTATTATTATTCATATTTTTTACATTATTGTATATTCCCCCATAGGTTACCCACCACCAATTTACCCGTGAACCATCACCATAGTCCCTTGTGTTCTTTTCTACCCCTTTTTTAGTCCTTATCTTCCCCCTCCCCTGCTGATGTCTCTTTCTTGTTTGGTTCGCCTATATTCCAGTTATAAGTGAAAGCATTCAATAGTTTTCTCTTTCTTTCTGGCTTATTTCGCTGAGCATGATCCCTTCTAGCTCCATCCACGTTGCTGCGAATTGCATATGTTTATCTTTTTTGAATGCTGAATAGTATTCCATTGTGTATATATACCACATCTTCTTGATCCAATCGTCTATTTTTGGACATCTGGGTTGTTAACATATTTTAGCATTGTAAACAATGCTGCAATAAACATACAGGTGCATGTATCTTTTTGGATTAATGTTTTTGTGTCCTTTGGGTAGATTCCCAGAAGTGGTATTACTGGGTCGTATGGAGGCTCCATTTTTAGCAATTTGAAGAACCGCCATATAGCTTTCCATAGTGGTTGGACCAGTTTGCATTCCCACCAGCAGTGTAGGAGAGTTCCTTTTTCTCTACATCAAATGAGGGTTTATTTTAAACTCACTGTTCTGTTCCATGGACTTACATCTTTTTGCCATTACTACACTTTTTGATTACTGTAGCTTTGTAGTATGTTTTGAATCAGAAAGTGCATGGCTTCTAGCTTTGTTTTTCTTTCTAAGATTTGTTTTGGCTATTCAGGAGCCTTTAAGATTCCGTGTTAATTTCAGAATGGATTTTTCTATCTTGGCAAGAAATACTGACATTTTGATAGAGAGTGTATAGAATCTGTAGATTGCTTGGGAGTCTGTAGATTCCTAAGTCTTCCAGTTCATGAACATGAGATAACCTTTCCATTTATTTGTGTTTTCTTTAATTTTGGCAGTTTTTTGTAGTTTTCAGTGTACAAGTGTTTCATCTCCTTGGTTAAGTTTATTTATAAGTATTTTATTCTTTTTGATGTTACTGTAAATGGAATTTTTTTTTTAATTTCCTTTTTGGTTGCAGAATGTTAGTGTGTAGAAACACAACTGATTTTTGTGTATTGATTTTATGTCCTGAAATTTTGCTGATTTAATAGTTCTGACAGGTGTGTGTTTCTGGAATCTTCAGACATTTCATGGAAGATTATGTCATTTGCAAACAAAGATGACTTGACTTGTTTTCTAGTCTGGGTGCCTTTTATTTCTTTTTCTTGCCATATTGTTCTGGCTAGAATTTCTAATACTATGTTGAATAGAACAAAATTTAACTGTATAAGTAACTGCCAGATATTTTTTCAAAGTAGCTGGGCTATTTTACATGCCCATCAGTATTATATTTTGTAAAATTTCCACTTCTGCCACAAACTTGTCAACACTTGGTATTGTTAGACTTAAAATTTAGCCAGTCTGTTATGTAGTGGGGCCTTATGTGGTTTCATTGCAATTCCTGTGGATGATGATGTCAGGTACTTTTTTCTTATTAGCTTATTAGTCATTCATATATCCTTTGAGAGATATTTCAATTCTTATGTCCCATTTGTATGAGGATGTTTGTCTTTTGACTATTTATGGAGTTGTTGGAGTTCTTTGAATATTCTAGATATGAGTTCTTAGATATGTTGCAAATATTTTCTCTCAGTTGATGACTTACCCATTCATTTGCTTAACAGTTCTTTTAAAACGCTTTCCTGGGCTTCCCTGGTGGGGCAACGAGTCAAGTCTCTGTACTATGAAACTAGCATGAGTTCAATCCCTGGCCAGGGAGCTTCCCACATGGCACAGCAGACCTCTCCTGCCTCACCCACTGCTCCCCTCAGCAGTGTATTTCCGTCATTCTGACTGTTCTGCTCCCCACTCTGTCTCTGGTGAAGCCGCTCACCACCCCCACACCTCTGTCCTACAGCCCAGCTCTTGTATGCATAAATAAATAAATCTTTAAAAAGTATCTTTCCTTTCTTAATTTAGGACACTTAAATTTACATATCATTCTTTGAGCTTTGACAATTATGTGTAGTCATGTAATCAATACTGCACTCAAGATGCAAAACACAATTTCCTTACCCCTCCCCTCCCCCTGCCAAATCTCATGTATTGACACTTTGAAGTCAGCATCAGTACCTCCCTTGTACTTTTAGGTTCCCCATTTGGTAACCAGTGACTTTTAGGCCCTACTGAAATTTTTTTAATTGAGCTACCATTGACTTACAACACTGTATGTTTTAGGAGTATAGGTTCACACCTCTTAAAATGTCTATTTTATAACATTTTTTCTTGCATGCCTTGTACTTTCATTGCATGTAAGCACTCTTTGCTTAATCCAGGTTCAGAAAGATTTTCTTACATGTTTTCTGCTACAATAGGCTTTACATTTAAGTCTGATATATTTTGAGTTAATTTTTGTTTATTTTTTAAAGATTTATTTATTTATGCATCCAAGCTGGGGTACAGGCCAGAGGCATGGGGCGGCAAGAGGGTTCACCAGAGACATAGTGGGGAGCAGAACAGGCAGATCGACAGAAATACACTGCTGAGGAGAGCAGCGGGTGAGTCAGGAGAGGTTTGCCGTGCCATGTGGGAATCTCCCCGGCCGGGTGTTGACCTCGCGTCACTGCTACTGACAGCTCCACAGTGCAGCGCTTAACTGCTGTGCCACCAGGGAGGCCCTTGAGTTAATTTTTATATCTGATATAAGGAATGGTTTAGGTTCACTACTTATTGAGAGATTTTTATTTCTCCATTGAATTGTTTGCACTTTGTCAAAAATCAATTGATTACACTTGTGTGGGTTTATTTCTAGGCTCACTATTCTGTCCCATTGATCTGTGTGTATTTACAGAGCTTTTGATCAAAGGAGTTTATAAGTTTGAAGGAGTCCAGTTTGCCAATTTTTTCCTTTATGGTTACACTTTTTTCTGTATTTGTACAAAATCTCATCTAGCCCAAGGTTGTGAAGATCTTCTGCATCCTTACTCAATTTTGAGCTCCCTAAGGGCAGCAACCTTGTGTATGATTCCTAGCCCGTATGAGAAATGAGTCTGTTCATTTGAAGGAGCTAATGTTTGTTTTTAGGATTTAAATATAATAATATATTTAAGGCACTTGATAACACTACCTGGCATGTGCAAAATGAACATTCAAGACTTTGATTTTCTATAGCTATTGTTTGAGATGAATTAAGTGTCCTGCATTGTGGTAGTAATCAAAATGTGGTGTAAGGGATGAAACTGCTGTTATATGTTATATCCAATTTGAGATGGCTGTTACTGTAGTTCTGCCTCACCCTCTTGCCCTGTTCTTATTCCCAGGTATATACCTCTCTTCCCCTCACTAATCAAACTTCCAGAAAGTATGAACTGATTGCAGGCTGCTCTTCTCTTGAAGTGTTGTTCATTTAACTGAAATGCTTCTCAAACCTGCCTCTCCTTTCTTTCATTTTCTTCAGTTATTTCTTCATTTTCTTCCCTAGGGCCTCTCTTCTTCTAGGGCAACTTATTTTAAGCAGGGCCTTTCCCCCCTAAGGAGAAGCAGGAGGGCTGGGCTTGGTAGCTGAGCTAGTACTGTTGTACAAAAACTGGTTGTACAGTTTTTGAGGATAGAAGTTAGCAGGTGATGGTTTCTATTTCTCCTGGGTGTAAAATTGCTTGTTATTCATGAGAAATAAACACTAAAATTCTGGGCCTTGTTTCTTTGTTCTACTGTGGCATTCTTCAGCATCAACCTGGTGACTCCTTAACTGATTTGAGACAGTGACTGACACTACTCCTGAGCTCAGCAGCCTTACCCTGTCTGCTAGCACAGTAGAGCAGTCACCTGCTTATCGCCACCTGGCAGGTGGGTGCAGGGGTGGGATGAGAGCAGGGAGAGATGATCTCCTTTCCCACATGGAAGGCTGGCTGAGGGTGGAGAGGTAGCTCACTGATTGTTCTCCCACTCCAGGGGTGATTTGGAAATGAGACTTGTGGTCACAGTGATTGGGGAGCTACTGGCATCTGGCTGGAGGTGGGTGTGGGGGAGCATATTTCAAAACCACAGCGGAAGAGTTTTCATTTTAACAGCATTTTGGTTCATTCCTGGCTCTGTAGGTCCCTGTCAGTTAGGCAGTCCTGGTCCCCTGAGGTCTTTGCGTGGCCACCCTCCTTGGGTACACTGCTGTCTTTGGTGTTAAGGGAAAATGAAAATTTGGGACCCAGTGCTCTGAGAGAGGATGAGTTAGTCATATCCCAAATCAGAATGCATGCAGGAAATGCTGACAGTGAATCTGGGTAAAGGAGCCCAGAGCCTGGCTTCTGGTTTCCATTCTGCTGCTGCCAACTTGATGTGGGACTTGGAGCAGGTGGGTCAGCCCTTCTGTGACTTGTGCTGGCATCATTAGGTAGGTATTTCAATAAATACAAGTCTCTGGCCTGCCTTTAAATTTTAGTAATAAAACTTCTAGTCCTTTAGTTTTCTATGAGCTACACATGTCTCACTCCCTCTTGAACCCCTTGTATGTGAGACTCTTGGGGCCATCTTGTCTCTCAGCTCCTTGTAGCTTGACATCCAGATGCTAGTGTCCTTTTTGCTGCGGCCTGCCGGAGCACAGGGACACCCAGGCCTCCAGTTAATAGCAGCCTTATCTAGGCTTCACTGCTGAGACCTACCAGGAGACCGTGCTGTGAAAGCCCCTGGTCCCGTCTCCCATTTACCCTTACCCGTGTGGGTCCGTCTGAGAGCATCTGCTTCCTCAATGCTTCAAGAATCTTCCCAAAGAATGGAATAGAAACTATTCAGCAGCTAAGTGCTGTTTTAGTGGATTTTCTTTTTGGACCTCGTGACCACTCAGGAGGGCATGGCCGTCAGGGGTGACTATCTCCATATTCCACAGATGAAGGAATGAAGCTCTGCGAGGCTGAGTAGGTATTAGTATCACAGCTTCACTGCAGTCCAGGAGCTAAGACCTGTTGGTTTGTTTTGGGAAAAATCTATGGGACCTCTTTCAAAGCTGATCATCCCATCCAAGGTGCTGGGTAGCTTCAGGGGAGGGAGCTTACAGGCCTGCTGGTATTGTAAAGTGACAGCCACTGGTGGAGGGCCAGAGGGGCTGCAGGTACTGCTGAACCAAAGGTCCTAAGAACCTGAGTTGAAGGGGTGTGTAGGGGAATGCTGGAGGTGTCCCTTTGCCTCATTAAAAGGCAGATGGCACTGAGAACACTCTAGAGGAGGCAGGGAGTGGGAATTTGTAGCATAATCGTATGCTACAAATGATTTTTGGAATACTCTCCCATGGACCGCAGTAAATGCCTAGTAGTGTGTTTCCTTACCTCCCACTTCTGCCCTCTAGGCCCATTCTTTGTCCTGCTGTAGTGGTTTTCTCATGAAGCTCTCCTTTACTGCCAGCAGCATCCATTCCTGGGGCCAAGTGCATCTCTTGAAGCCATCTGAAGTACCTTTTATTCTTGCTCGTTGGGCCTTGACTAAGCCGAGGACTCCTTCCCAGGGAACAGCCCTATTCTACCTATCCAGACTGGGCCCTTGGCCTTAGTCCTTCTTCATATCTCTTGTGGTTTAGGCATTGCCCATCTTGAGCCTAGTTCATGCCCCTATTTTTACCTTCTTACCTCAGACACAGAAGGCCCACTTAGCAGGGATGACTGCCTTTATTTTGTATTTTAGCTGTCTGTGTTGTTGATGGTGGTCACTCCCTTCTTGAACGTCCAGAGAAGAGATGACTGACCCAATTTGATGTGGTCGAGTTTTTAAGTAGGAGTTAGGAAAAGCTCTGCTAGGCATTAACTAATGAAACTGCTAGTTTCATGGTGCTGGACAGGACCCAGGGGCTCATCATGGGAGTCTGTTCTTCTAGAGCTGTCACAGTTGCTTGGATACCAGGGCCCAGCCAGCCCTTTCCGATCCTCTCTCCTTTGCTGCTGGTTCTGAATGTGGTGCTGGATAAATGTCCATGTGTATTGCCTGTGTAGAGGCAGAATGAGAATCTGCAGGAATGCTGCTGGGCAGCAGCTGTCAGTGCGCTCCAAGGGTGACATTTGAGCACAGTGGTGTAGGCTGCACTGTCCACCTGGGAGGGACCCCGCTGGGGAAGCAGGACCCTCCTGGTCTCTGGGTGGGTACTACAGCAGGGGGTGGAGTGCTGCACCTGAGGACTGAGAGTCCATGATAAGAGACCACCAGGGTGTGTTGTGGGCAGTGGGGGGCGATGGAGTAGAATTCGCCCCTTGTGTTTCTTTGCTGGTAAGTTTTTGATTTCCACAGCCACCTGTGTTTCCATGCTGTCTTCCTCTATTTCTTTGTGGACAGATCATCAGCATATTTTGGCAGCATATTAAATTTCACTCAGTAATTTGAGACAGCTCAGTTTACATACTTTAAAATGAGTCCAAGGCTTGCCAACAAATCTAGAAAAGAATCTGTATTGCAGGGACTTTAAATTTTCTAGTTACTACACATTGCATCGTTTAAAGCAGGAGTCTCCTAGTGTGGCTGGAGATTGTGGGTTTTCTCTTTCTCTCATTCTCAGAGAACATAGTGGCACTACCAGAGGCTACTTGACTTGTGATTGATGGCTCATGGGACATGTGCCTGGGATTTCCTCTCTTTTTTAAAGGATTTTTTTTAATTGGGTGAAATACATATAACATAAAATTGACTACTTTAAACATATTTGAGTATACACTTCAGTACAGTAAGTACATTGACAGTGTTATGCAGGTATCACCACTGTCTGTTTCCAGAACTTTTTGATCTTCCCAAACTGAAATTCTATATTAAGTAGTAATTCCCCGCACCCTACCCTTCCACTCCCTCCTAACCGCTGTTCCACTTTCTATTTCTGAGTTGACTACTCTAGGTACTTCATGTAAGTGGAATCCTACACTGTTAGTCCTTTTGTATCTGGCTTAGCATGTCCTCAAGGTCCATCCATGCTATAGCATGTGTCAGAATTTCCTTCATTTTTACAAGCCAGTAGTACTCCATTGTATGGAGAACACTGCATGTGTTTATATATCCGTCTGTTGATGGACACCAGGGTGGTTTCTACCTCTTGTCTTTCGTGAATAATGCTGTTGTAAACCTCAGTGTGTACAGATACCTCTTTTCAGCTCTTTCAGATACATGCTTAGGAGTGGAATTGCTGGGTCATATAGCTGCTCTGTTTTGAGCAAGTATTGGGAATCTTATGTTTAAAAAATTTCTCAGTTTTAGTTTCTAATACCTGTCATGGTTTATTTCAAGAAGTGTTAACGATCCACTGGCTAGGAAGAACCTCCTCTCTCCCATTTTACAGGAGACAGGTATCACAAGAGAAAATCTGGGATCGCCTTGGCAAAGCCAGTAGTGGGAAGAGAGGGTAATTATTTTGGAGCAGCTTTGGATGTGGCATAAATTGTGTTGGATGCTTTACAAAAGGACTCAAGAGGCTATTGAGGAAGAAAGGTAGGGAATGTTGCTCACAACTAATGCCACTTAGACCCATCAGAATCACCATCTGACATACCAAGCAGATGACTTTATCAGCCCCCACCATACCAGGCAAGCTCTGCCAAGTCCTATGTCTGCCTCCTTTGTTTTCCATTCTGGCCCAGTCACCTGAAATGTTGACTGGTGCCACAACATGGTGCTCTGTAAACCAGTGAGTCACATACTGGATTTCTTTCCAAACAGCCCTGGCACTACAGGTGAATTAAGAAGAAAGACCTCCCCTAATTGTGAATTATTGACCTAAAAGACAGCAACTGACAATTTGTTACCCTTTTAAGGAATAGAGGGAGGTCTTTTATCAGTGCAGTTCATCAGCTATGTAGTGAGTTGCCTCCCTGTGTTGAGTAGGGGGTAGAGAATGGGGATAAAGATACACTTGTACTCTAGAAAGGCTGGGCAAACTATAGCCTATAGCTGGCCACTTGCTTTTGTTTTTTTTTTTTTTTTATGTGTGACTACATGTATCGGTGGCTTATTCCTTTATATTGCTGAGTGGTAGCCCACTGTTGGCTATACCGCAATTTGTCCATTCATTTTGTTGATGGACTTTTGGGTTGTTTCCAACTTGAACTGTTACAAAAAAAATTGAACAAGTCTTTGTGTGGACATGTACTTTTATTTTACTTGGGAGAAACCTAAGAGTGGAATGACTGCGTTGTGTGGTAGGTGTATATTCAGCTTCTTAGAAACTGTCATTTTTTTTTTCATTTTAAATGTATTAGTTTTACTAAGAAAAGGAAAAAGAGAAGCACCTGCGTAGTCACAGGTGGGTGGGCAGGAGAGCTGCTACTCCTGTTTTGCTGAAACTGTCAAATTGTTTTCCCATTTTGCTTTCTCACTGGAAATTCAAGAGTTCCAATTACTTCACATACTTGTCAACAGTTGGTTTCATCATTCTTTTTCATTTTAGCTATTCTAATAAGTATGTAATGTTATTTCATTATGGCTTTAATTTGCATTTCCTTAATGACTAATGATATTGAACATCTTCTTACTTGCTTATTTGCCATCTGTATATCTTTTTTGGTGAAGTGTCCATTAAACTCATTTACCCACTTGAAAAATGATGTGTTACTTTCTAATTATCGAAATCTGAAAGTTCTTTATTTTGGATAAAAAACCTTTATCAGGTATGTAATTTATAAATGTTTTTCTCCTAGTATGTGACTTGTCTTTTCATTCTCATAACAGTGTCTTTTGAAGAAGAAAAATCCTGGATGTTGAGGAAGTCCAGTCTATCAACTTTTTCTTTAATGGATTGTGCTTCTGGGGTGTGTGTGTGTGTGTGTGTGTGTATGAATGAAATCTTTGCCTAACCCAAGGTCACAAAGATTTTCTTCTAGCAGTTTTATAGTTTTAGGCTTTACATTTAGGTCTCTGATTTACTTTAATTTTTAGTACAAGGGATGTATCAAAGTTCTTTTTTAATAAATGGCTGTCCAGTTGGTGCGGTTCCATTTGTTGGAAGGACTGTTCTTCTTCTAGGGAATTGACTTTACCTTTGTCATAAGTCAGTTGCTCAGGTGTATAGACCTATTTCTGGACTCTCTTCTGGTCCCATGAATCTTAAAGAGTGTCTTGACACTTATGCCACACTGCCTTGATTACTGTAAGTCTTGAAGTCAGGTATGTCAGCCTTCTAGCTTTATCTTTTTCAGAGTTGTCTTAGGTATTCTAAGTCCTTGCATTTCCATATGAATTCTAGAGTCAGTTTATTAATTTCTATAAAAAGCCCTGCTGGAATATCAACTGGGATTACATTGAATCTATACTTGATTTTAGCCTAAAGGCTGAGAAGCAATAACATTGAATCTGTTCATGAATTTGGGTAGAATTGGTGTTTGAACACTGAGCCTGCTGATCCATGAGTATTTTGTATTTTTCTGTAGGTTTAGGTCTTTAAAATTTTTTCTCAGCAATATTCTGTAATTTTTAGGGTATAGGACTTGCACATTTGTCCTCAGATTTTTCCTAGAGCACTTCCTATTTTATCAGGCTTTTGATATTTTATGAACTTTTAGGAGAGTTTGTATATTTTTGGTATTTTTTTTCCTTCCTTAAATATTTGGTAAGCTTTCAGTGAAGTCATTTAGACCTGGAATTTTCTTTGTGTGAAGATTTTTTAACTTTATAAGCTTAGGATTCTTCAGATTATTGGATTCTTTTTGAGAGAATTTTGTGCTGCTCAAGAAATGTGTCCATTTCACTTATGTTGCCAAACTTACTGATATTCAGATTATTATATTATTTGCTTATTATTCTCTCCTTCCCTTCCCATTACTCTCTCTGTCATCTCTGGATCTATAGTGATGATACCCCTTTTCTGATCGTGATAATTTGTATTATTTAATATTATTTTTTCCTGATTAGTTTGGCTAAAGGTTTACTGTTATTGATCTTAAAAAAAAAACACAACAAAAACCCACGTTTCATTTTCATTATTTTCTTGTTTTACACTGATCTTTATTACTTCTTTTCTATTGCTTACTTGGGTTTAATTTGCCCTTCTTTTCTTTTTTTTTTTTAAGATTTATTTTTTATTTATACATACAAGCTGGGGTACAGGCCAGAGGCGTGGGGCGGCGAGAGGGTTCACCAGAGACAGAGCGGGTAGCAGAACAGGCAGATCAGAAATACACTGCTGAGGGGAGCAGTGGGCAAGGCAGTAGAGGTCTGCCGCACCATGTGGGATTCTCCCTGGCCGGGCGTTGAACTCACACGTCGCCGCTGCCGACAGCTCCACAGCGCAGTGCTCAACCGCTGCGCCACCAGGGAGGCCCAATTTGCCCTTCTTTTCTAAGTGGAGGTTATTGAGACCTTGTCTGATACAGGAGTTTAGTGCTATAAATTTGCCTTAGTTGCATTCCATAAGTTTTCATTAATTTTAAATGCTTTCAATAATTTGCCTTTTCATTTCTCTTTTTGGCCCATGGATTATTTAGGTAGAAGTGTGTCATTTCCCATGCAATTGGGGGATTTTCTTGGTATCTTTCTGTTGATTTTTAATTCATACTATGTATTAGTTGCATTATTGTAAATTTATCAAATTTATTGATAATTACTTTATGGCCCATATTATTATTTATTACAGTAAATATTATGTGTGTATTTGAAAAGAATATGTATTCTGCTGTTTGGGGATAGAGAATTTTAAAGTGTTGGTTAAAGTTTGGTTAGTTGTTAGTGTTATTCAGGTTGTCTGTATCTTTGCTGATTTTTCTGTCTGCTTCTGTTGAGAGAGGGGATCGAAATGCTTGGCTATGATTATGAAGTTGTGTATTAGCAGTGGTAGCAATTTTTCCTTCATATTTGGAAGATGTACTATTGATGCAAAAATAGTGTTATTATGCCCTCTCTTATTATTAAATGACCTTTATTCCTGGTTTTATTAAAGCTAATTTATGTGATATTAATATAGACGCTCTCGCTTTCTCCTGATCATTGTGTGCTTGGTGCATCTTTTTCCATTTGTTTTCACCTACTTGTGTGTTTACATAAAGTGGCTTTCTTTTATGCAATATATATTGAGTCTTGCATTTTTTAAAAGATTTATTTTTATTTATTTTTGCATACAAGAATTAGGGTGTAGGCCAGAGGCCGGGGTGGAGGGGGCGGGGCAGTGAGTGTGGTGAGGGGATTCACCAGAGACAAAGAGTAGGGAGCAGAACAAGTAGATCTACTGAAATACACTGCTAAGGGAAGTGGCAGGTGAGACAGGAGAGGTCTGCTGCACCATGTGAGTTAGCTCCCTGGCTGGGGATCAAACTTATGCTGCAGTGGCTGCTGATAGCTTGATAGTGCTAAGACTTAACCCCTTGCACCACCGGGGAGGCCCTGAGTCTTGCATTTTTACCTATGTGACAAAGTGTGTCTTATAGAGTATTTAGATTAACTGATATCTAGACAAATTTAATTAAAATCAACCATTTTATCTTTTTCTATGTGTTTTTCTATTTATACTGTCTTGTTTCCTTTTCCTGTTCTCCCTTTGGATTGTTTTATTTCATTGTGTCTTCTTTGTTGGCTTATTTGCTATGACTGTTAAGTTAGTTTAGTAGTATTTGTTTTTAGCTTACATTTTTACCTCAAACATGATGGTCCATTTTGTAGTGTAAGAACCTTAGAATGGTATGCTTCTGCATCTCAGAATTTTGCTTTTACATGTGTTAATAAACTCCACAAAGTGGTGTACATTTCTGCACCGTGGAGATGTTCCTGAGGCAATGAGGCTCACCTCTCATGTTTCATAAATAACTCTTGGGTTCGTTGTCCTTCGTGTCTGATGTTCATTGTTTGGAAAACCATGGTTTTCTTACATATATACCTTTTCTTTTTCTGGTTGTTTTAGGTGGACAGTTAAATTTGTCCCTATAACTCCTTCTAGGCCAAAAACCTTTGTAAAATAGATAACACTGTGAATATTTCATGAATGTTGGGTACTTTATAAAGATTTCCTTTACACTTAGATTGTATTGATTTACCACAATGCAAGGTAGTTGGTAGAGAAGGGGTAATGCTGAATTCAGAATTGTTTCCTTTCCCATGGAGGATATGTCTGACGCTGCGGGACACGGATGTGGAGTTGAGGCTGTGCTTGCATCTGATCCTGCATACATAGCGCTCTGAAGAGGCTCTCCTGAATGTGCTGACGCTGTGACATACTTCCACTCGTGGGGCTCGTGTTGGTGTGGTGTGGTGTGGTGGCTGGGGGACAGCTCAGGTGCACCTTCACCTCCTACTTGATTTGGTAGATTCATCTTCCTTGTTAAATTAGAGTGATGATGGGCTCTGGGGCTCTTGGGGACATGAATGGATGGGACTCAGGTACAGGAATAGTTCCTGTTTCTTCCTAAATTTAAGTAGAATGATTCCAGGAGAAGGAATTCAACTGAGGGAGCAGGTACAGAAGCACCATGTCTGTTTTTCTTCGTGTCATTAGCTTGGTGTACAAGACTCTATTCCTCACACCTCAGTGTTTTCTTTAGCTCCAAGGTGTACATATTTATCAGCTGTCATCTCAGTTCAGGCATCTGCAGACTTCTTCCAAGACCCAGAGAGTAAATATTTTCAGTTTTTAGCAGACTTTGAAATCTTTCTTGCAACCCTCCTCTCAGCTGTTGTAGCTTGAAAGCAGCCATAGACAATACATATTTGTGGCCGTATTGCAATAAAACTTTACTGGAAAAAAAAATCAATGGGAAGGACAGGATTTGCTTTGTGGGCTGTAATTTGCTGACCCCTGCCTCATTTTAGGCCCTTATTTTGCTGAGTTATTTAATATTTTTGTGTGTTCCCTCTGTTCTAATTGCTTTCAGAAAACATCACTAGTTATATTTTGCTTAAAACATAGATCTTGTTCCTTACTCCCTATTATTAAGAACCACTTTACTCTCTTTTTTAAAGATTTATTTTATTTTTGCATACAAGCTGGGGTGTAGGCCAGAGGTGTGGGGTGGTGAGAGGGTTCAATGGAGACAGTGGGGAGCAGAACAGGCAGATCAACTGAAATACACTGCTGAGGAGAGCAGATGGCGAGGCAGGAGAGGTCTGCTGAGCCATGTGGGAATCTCCCTGGCCGAGCATTGAACTTCGCCGCAGCCGCTGACAGCTCCACAGCGCTGTGCTTAACCCATTGTGCCACCTGGGAGGCCCCCACTTTACTCTTGATACACTAAAACTGGCCAAGGACACTGCCAAATGTTTACCCATCACTGTCTGAGTTTTTCACCCATGAGCCCAATTGCAAGGCTATTCAAGTTCAGAGAACAACAGTAATCACATTTACTTAACAAACCAGGGAAAATAAAGAGTTACTGAGGCCACAAATGACTGTTTACCTTACCCGAAGCAGTGTCCAGCATTTTAAAGTCCTAAACACAAGCCTCCCAAGATGGCATCTTCCTACCACTGAGGATCTGGAGCACGTGGCAGCCAGGCTATAAGCCGGGATCTGACTCATGAAGACAGCAGGAGATGCTCACAGAGCTGCCGAAATGTCCCCTTGCTGCACCAGACAAGGGACACTCAAAACAGCACCTGCAGCGGCCGAACTACCTGACAAATGGCCACACTCATGCAGCTCAGCGAAGCACCTGACTCTGGGTCTTCCCCTTCCCTGCCAGGCTGTAACAGCAAAACTGGGAACAGTTTCAGTCGCTCTGCTACCTGCAAAGCCTCTGAACCTTTTCTCTAGGTAGGCTGCTGAAAGCCTTTCCACTTCAGAGGCCCACAACTTTTGGAAGATCAGCATGGTGGGGGGCATAAATCCCTGACCCAGGAATCCCTGAAGATCCGAAAACACTGAAATTCCAAACACTCAATCCTAGAACTCTGGATCTTGGGGGCTGGGGGCCGCGTCTATAGTCCCTTTTGTTTCTTATCAGAGTCTCCACCCCCACCCATACTTTGTTTGCATTTTCCCTGGGGCCATCCGTCCTCCTCACCAGCAACTTCCTCCAGGGGTCACCACTTATAACAGTCTTTGGCTTCAGCCACCAGTTACCCTCTCAAAGCCCCCCCTCCCCCCCCTCCACAATCTGACCCTTCTTGTGTTTCTGATCTTATCTTCAGTGATCCCGTGTCAGGGGAATCCCACACTTTGCATGTTCTCTTGCCCTGCTTTTCTGGAGTGCTCTTCCCTTTACATTATCTATACCATTTAAAACCTTTGACCTGCATTGGGAGCCGTCTTTAAGGAGCATTCCACAACCCCTTGGGTAGAGGCAGTTTTTTCTTCCTTCATGTTGGAGCGTACTCTTTGAGCGTGCCTATGATAGCCACCTCCATTTGCTTTTTGTCAGAAACTTAGTGTGGGTATATGTGTGGCCCCTTTAACTTCTGTCTCATCTGCAGTCCAATGTAGAATCCTACCCAGGGCAGAAGTGTGTGGTGTGTGTGTGGTGTGTGTGTGTGTGTGTGTGTGTGTGTGTGTGTGTGTGTGTGTGTATTGGCACATAGAAATCAGTGCGTTGGGAGTGTGTAGCATTTTTAACACAGCTCTTGACAAGTCCTTCTTGGGACCCATGTACAGGCCTGTGAGGAGGCGGGCTGTGGGCAGGCTGCCTGGCTTTCAGCCCAGCTCATGGGGCTGGGAGATGTCAGGCCTGGCCACCCATGGTCTCTGCTGCTACTACAGCCGCTTCAACGGCCTCTTGCCCTTTGGTTCCACAGAGCTGCGGTGCAACCCTGGGCAGTTTGCCTGTCGCAGTGGCGCCATCCAGTGCATCCCCCTCCCCTGGCATTGTGACGGCTGGGTGACTTGTGAGGATGAGAGCGACGAAACCGACTGTCCAGGTGAGTGTGTCGGGCAGGTGGACACACATGGCCCCGGCATTTTTTTTCATAGCTGTGTGACTATTTCCCATAGGAAGGAGATGGTGTTCCCTGGTAATCTGTATCTACGTGCTGGAAGCTGATTTGGAACTGACTCTCTCCCCTCTTTTTAAAAATAGATGTCCAACACAGGCAGGTCCCAGAACTTGCAGGATGGCAGGATCAGGGCTATGGTGAAGCAGGAGAGGCACCTAAGATGCAACATCTGGGGACCCGCTGGCCCCGACAGTGAGCCCCCCTGAAGCGTGGTGCCATCACGCCTCTCGCCTCCCCTGTTCGCCCGGAGCAGCTCTGGAGGTAGCCCTTTTGAGATCCTGGGATCCTTGGCTGGGATCCTGACAAGGGACATTGAGATTGACCTTGTTCTGCCTGCCCTCCCTGCCCACCCAGTCACTAGTAATTTCCACTCAGGGTTTTCTCCTGAAGCTATGTGGGCTCCTAGAGATGATGCAGATGCACAGAAAATGTAATAAATAATGGTTCTCCACCTGGTTTCTGCCCCAGCACCCTCAGGAGTTTGCATACCCTGTGGGTAATATTGACTATATTCTCAACTTGGTTTAGGGTAGGTGTGTCTTGCATTTGTGTGCAGGCGCGCGTGCGTGTGTGTGCGTGTGTGTGCGTGTGTGCGTGTGTGTGTGTGTGTGTGTGTGTGTGTAAAGCCCCTGAGATAAAGGCATGTCTTATTACAACATGAGGATCTGAGACTTAAACTCCTTGGCCTGATATTCAGGTTTCCTTCGAGTGTAGCTTGGTTCTACTCTGCCAGCCTGAATTGTCACTATTTCCCTGTCAGTGGCTTGACTCAGCTAGACTGGTTCCTGTGCCCACCCCATTAAGGATTTCTTAGTTGCATGCTTCCTTTCTGCCTTTCTTTTTCCCTGGAATCCCCTTGTTCTTTTTCAGTATGGACCATCCTTCAAGGCTTGGTTCAGATGATACCACAGAGGGTGTCTCGGGGCTCTTAGACTGTGGGTTGGCTTCTGCCTGCACCTGCTCTGCCCCATCTGCCAGTATCTAGAACTGCTGGTAATTCTTGCATTACCTGTTCCCATATGTGTGATCTGCTTGCAGACTGAACTCTCAGCTACCCAAGGGCAGAAGACCTGTCCTATTCCTCAGTGGGACATGGCCTAGAACGGGGATCCTTCTCAACATTCAATAAAGTGAAGGGGGAGTATGGTAATTCCTGTAGGCCAGATGCTACAAAAAACCCAATTCTAACCAGGGGACTCAGGTAGGGCATCAAATAAGTGACATTTGACTGTGGGACATACCTTTGAGTGAGCTCTAAAGAAGAAGCATGGGTGGTCTGGTCAGACTGTATTTGCCTGTCAAAGAGGCTGTTTAGAGTGGACCTCTCTTAATTGGGCCTTCAGTCTGTCCTTTCATTACCTCATGTATCTTTCTGGTTGAGGTGTCTGCCTTTGCAAATGAGAGTTTGAATGATGGCAGTGGGGTTTCCTGGAGCTGTGGGACAACTTTAAATGTGGGGGCCAACCTGGTCCTTCCTTGGATTACAGGCCAGAGACTGAACTTCTCAGTGCTTGGAATGTAGGTGATCTGTGTGGGTCAACCTGGGGCACTCCTCTGGTCTAACTTGGGGCCTTTTATAATAGCCAACATCCTAGAGCATATTCTGAACAGAGCCAGTGGTTCTGGTTTTGTTGTGAAATGGAAGTCTGCTAACTTGCTGTTTTTTTTTTTTTTTTAAGATTTTTTAAAACTTATGTAGACAAGAACTGGGGTGTAGGCCAGAAGTGTGGGGTGGTGAGAGTATTCACCAGAGACAGTGGGGAGCAGAACGGGTAGATCTACTGAAGTACACTGCTGAGGGGAGCAGCAAGCGAGACAGGAGAGGTCTGCTGCGCCATGTGGGAAGCTCCCTGGCTGGGGATTGAACTCGTGTTACAGTGGCTGCAGATAGCTTCATAGGTTGAGACTTAACCCGTTTCGCCACCAGGGAGGCCCAACTTGTTGTTTTTTTAAGTGCCTTGTGGCTTAGCTTTTAAGGTTCTGTGTAATGATTATCCTGTTGTAAATACTGAAAACAATGCTAGTCACTCTCATGGTTCATCCTGCTCTTCTGTCTCAAGGCAGGGACTAGCCTGTATTTGGATTTCTGATTATATGGCTCAGAACAGAGGGGTACTGCTCAGGGCTTGCATATTGGCTTGAAGTTACTTAGGTTGCTGTATTTTTCTTCCCAGACCAAAAAATAAAATCTTCTTTAGGAGCCTAGAGGATAGTGTGCTGTAGGCCTTGGGTATGGAGTGCATAATGGTGAAGACAATGGAAATTCATCAAGGCCTGACAGGCCCTGTTGAACACCCGACTCCTTCATGGCCTCCCCTTGACTCCTGGCACCGTGCCTGTCTTGTGGTATAGTGCCCTGCCTTGTTTCTATGGGATACACAGATTGATGGGTGGCGTTCTTAAAGCTGGGATGCTAAGAAATTTAAGTATCAAAATATACAAATAATAATATATTTCTCATCTCCCTGAATTTAATAACTGTTGAAAGTTTATCATATTTGTTTCTAGTTTATTTTAAAAGTAGTTTTTTAAAATTACGGGTAGAGTTCAAGTCCGCATTAACATTCCTCCCATCACAGAAAAAAGAATAATCGTCTTTGTGTGCAGGGGAGGGGCTGCAGACATTGTTAGCTATTAACTAACAGGTGGGAAGGATGCCTTTCTATATGTGAGGAGAGATGGGAAACCCTAGCCATGCTTGTTCTGGTTGCTTTTGAACATGGATTTTGGAACTTCTGGGGTGACTGCAGGAGATTATTTCATTGCAGTAAATGAGCATGAAAGATAAAATCACAGAGATAAAGAAAATGGGACAAGATTAACTGGAGACCAGTGATGTTAACTTGTTTTTGGAAGTAAAAAATGGATGGTGTCCTAGATATAGTCCAGGAATTCAGAACCCTTTCCTGTATTTCAGAGACTGGAAGTATAGAACTCACACACATTCTGCCCCAGGCTTCTGGGTATCATTCAGTGCGTGAGATCATTCCTAGAAATTTGGGACGTGGAAGGGAGACACTGGTGTGGATAAGTGGACTTAAACCAAGCTGAGTATTTGCCTTGACCTCCACACCCCCACAGTCCAGCCATCTCAGGGTTGCAGAGCAGCTGTGATAACTGGCAGCTTTTTCTGCAGTTTCTTCACCTATGGATGGTCAGAATGGTTTTTGGACTCTTTCCCTACGACTACAGAGGTGAAATTGACTGACCAGAGGTGGCTCACTTTAGTTTTTTGTTCACAGTCATCTCCTCAGTTATTTTCAAAGTACCTTATTCCTTGTGTCAAGCCCCTTTGTGTTTGAAATACCAAGCAATGTTTCTGTTCTCCACATGGAATCATCTTTTATACAAATGGGTATCAACAAAAAGAGTAAAATTTTTAGTGGAGAAAAGTCTACAACTTTTTTGATTCTTTAAAGATGAGTGAATAGAGACAGGGTATTCTTGCCTAGGAAAACTCAATATGGTAAAGCGTATTTGTCTGCGTTAACCTGTGGATTCGGTGTGTCTTTAATCTCAACCCCTAAAGGGGTTCTTTAGAAATATGAAAAATCAGTTATAAAATGCTTGAAAGGATAAAGTCCAGATATTGCTAGGGCATTCTGAAGGAAAACAGGAAGTGAGAAGATGCCCTGCTAGTATCAGGGCATAACATTTGGCTCAGGGAAATACAAATTGGCCAGTGGGACAGAAGAGCTGCCAGAAACAGACCTGCAGGACTTGCTGTATGGCAGAAGTGGAATTCCGTATCTCTGGGTAAAGAACTGTTCAGTACATAGTGCTGTGATGCTGGGAGAAGAATGCAGTTGGATCCTTAGAACAAGATAAAGAAAAATCAGTTTCAGGTTAAGTAAAGAAAACTTCCAGAAGACAGTATAGGGAGACTATCTTTATAACCTTGATAGGGAAGGGTGCTTTTATTTAAATTCACACCAAAAAATGTTAACTCTAAAATTAAAATGGCCAGTTTTACCAGAGTAAAACAAAGACTTTATCAAAAGGCACCAATAAAAAATGTGGATGGACAAACCACAGAGTGGGAAGATGTTTGCCACATTTGTGACCTATAAAGGATTATAACCCAGCATATATAAAGAGATCCTACAAGTGGACAGAAGACAAATAGGCATTTCAGAGAAATAATAACAAGAATGGTTATTGAGCTTTAAAAGATACTCAACCTCCTTAGTATGCTAAGACTACACAGAGATGCCATTTTATAGATAATTAAGTTCACAAAAATTAAGATGCTTGACAAAGCTAGGTGTTGAAAAGACGTGGATAGTGTGGACATCCTGTCTGATGCTAGTGGCAAGGGTAAATTGATACATCCAGTTACTTGCATTGGCATTTTCTTGCAAAACTCAACATTCTCAAATTCTATAATTCAGGATTTCCTTTTGGGAATGCTTAGCATCCGTTCTATAGCTCTTCTACTAATATGCATCTGGAAAAACAACCCAGATGTCTTTGATGAGTATTATCAGTCAGCAGCAGCACATGGATTATGGATTCATGTATCCACGTGGGTGAATCTTAAAAACGGGGTGTAGGTGACAAAGGCAAGTTGCTAAAAAGTACGTACACAGTAAAGACAAACCAAACTAACCGATAGCTTATTTACAGGTACATACCTGTATGTAAATTAAAAGAAAAAATGGCAAAAGAATGATACACAAAATTTGGATAGCCAGTTCCTTCCCAGTGTGGAGATAGTCACTTAATACTGGGAGAAACAAACATATAGATTCAGCCCTACAGCTGCTATTTTGAGCTTTGAAGTAGGATGGTGGTGGGTGTCCTCAACTGTATTTTATAATTAGGGCTTATAGCTCACATAGGTGTTGCATATGTAACCATGGGCTTCTGCACTTGGGCCTGCTTGAGAGAGAACAACAGAAAGTGAGCCAGTTTGCCAAGCACAAACCCTGAAAAGCTTGAAGCCTCTAAATACCAAGGGTGGTGGGCACTGGCACGGAATAGGAATTTGTGGGATTTTCTTTCTCTGTCCTACTCCCTTCTTCACTGCGTAGCTGGATGATTCTCCTCTCAGCAGAAAAGGTTTATTTTCTAGACCTACACTGTCCAGTATAGTAACCACTAGTGTCACATGGGTATACTGAGAACTTTATATGTGGCCATTTTGAACTAAGATGTGCTGCAGTGTGAAGTACATCTTAGTTAATCTCTCTACCTATCTGTCTGTCTGTCTATCTATCTCTAAAGCACACATTTAATGGCAAAGACTTAATGCCAAAAATGATGAAAACATCTCATTAACGCTTTTTTTGTATTAACTACATATTGAAATGGTATTTTGAATGTATTGCTTTAAATAAAATTAAAATTAATTTTATCTCATTGAAATGTGGTTTGAATTATATTTCTGTTAGATAGCACTTGGACTTAATGTCTGCAAAATGAGAGATCCTAGTTGTAACAGGAGCCCCACAGAAGTGTCTGGCTTTACTGAGGCCCACTTCAGCATCCAGGCTTGATGGCCAGCCCTGGTGTGTGATGTAGGCAGAGACTTGTGGTACACGGGGGCCCAGAGCTCAGTGCACAGCCTGCGGTCCAGCCCCTGGGGCTCCATTGGTGGTGGCAGTATCCAGGAAATGGCAGTTCACTCTCCTGCTGCTCTGGCAAGCGTCAGGCCCCTAAAACCTACCTCAGCAGCTGAGTGCACTGCACTCCCAGCTCCACTGCAGGGCCACTGCTGGCACAAGACCACCCAGCCTCAGCACAGGTCAGATTTCATCGCAGTGGAATTGAAAATGGACCAGTCAGGTTTAAGCTTGACCAGGACAAGTCAAGTCCTAGAAATCGCACTGGAATTGTAAATGCTCCATTCAGGCTTGAAAGGCAGGTACCCTGAAGGATATTTGAGTCAAAGTTTTCAGAGGGTTTCAAACAGACTTATCGGGACCTTTCCTGGAAAGACCTCTGTAGATGTCCCAGACCTTCATCTCAGACCTCCTGCCCTGCCTCCTACATTGCCTCCTGTCTGGCACCATTGACCTATGCCTGTCATCCCTAACAGTTGTAACACTGGTGCCTGGTCCTTTGGGACTGCCTCCTGCTGACCTGTGTCAAGCCCATCTCTAAGTGCTATCCACGGCTTCTGAACATTTGGTACCATCTCCTAGTGATGTTGCCTCCAGCAATGTCCAGTCCAACATCTGGTGCTGCCCAGCCTGGCTTCTGAATAGGTATTGCTGGTTACTGTGGTGCCATCTTGGCAGCACCATCTGTGATCACCTCCAGCTTCCAGTGTGAGTTGGATCCTAATTCACTGCTTACTGGTGTGCCAACCAGCTCCAAGCTCTTGTCAAAGGGATGATACCATCTTTGGTCCCTTCTTCACTTTTGATTAGGACTACTCTGGACACTATCTGGGGTAGAGAGCCAGCCATTTGTGGCCTTAGAAATGCTTTCATTTTCCCCAATTTCCAACCTGTTGTTGTTACACCCTGAGCCTGAGTAGTGTCTTGCAGTTGTAAGAGCACAGTTGAGGACCCTTGACCATGGCATTCCCCAGGCTTTTGTACAAGCAAGGCAGAGGGGAACCATGGAAGTTGAAGATAGATGAAAGAAATTTTCTATGGGGACACACGAGGCTCTCAACCATGTTGTCTACCCTGCTTCCCAAACACCAGCTGTGAGGTCTGTTTCTCCAGCAGGGAATTAGAGGAGTTTTTCCTCAAGAAACTGTTGTTTCATGGAGAAGTAGAAGAGATGTCAACGTAGTGAAGGGTCCTCAGTTAAAAGACTAGCTGTCCCACTGAGGGTCCCCCATCGTGTTGCTCACCTTGAAACAGTGGTCTTGTCACTCAAGTGGTGGGGCATGCTGGCTTTGTTGGCACCACCCCACTCGCTGCTCCAGTGGTGACTATGGAGGCGGTCATACTTTCCTCAGCCCGCCGCCTGTGGGCAGCCCTTCCCTTGGCTCCCAGTGCATGCAGCAGATGGGCCTCTGCATTCTGCTCTGAAAGGCTATAATGGCAGCGGCATTGGGCATTTTCCTACCCTCCTTAGCATAAGTAGCCCCACTGGAGCTCCAGTAGCTGGGCTTGGCAGCAGCTCCAGAGTGCACTGCCTGTGGACAGCACCAAGGTCACGCCTACATGAGCAGTGGCAGTTTCCCTGCCCCAGAGCAAACTAGTCCCTAGTCTCCAACAAATGAGGAGTCCTGATTTGGGGCCTCTGGGAGGGGTGTTGGGCATTCCTGGGGCAGCTCCAGTGCTGCGACTCCCTGATCCTCAGGAAGAGAGGCCAACAGCAGACTGGGACAACATGACAGGCTCTGAACAGCAGCTTGCACTGTAGCCACTAGAATCCATGTTCCAGTGCTGCTGCCAGGCCCCCAGCACTGAGGAGCATCAGATACAGTGTGCCTCTGACTCCCTGAAGCTGGCTCCAGCTATGGCTCCCAAGAGCCCACTGACCATCAGCCTGCATTGACCTCAGTTCAGGTTGAGTCTGGGCAAGCTCACAGGGTGTTTTCTCTTTTAAATATGACACCAGGATCCTGAATGGACCAGTCAGATTCAAGCCTTTGAATCCATTATGCAAATTAAAAATGGATTGAGCCGATTGATGCTTAACCAGCGCTAAACAAACAGGATTGAAAAGTGGCCCAATCAGGATCGTAAGTCAGGGACCCTGAAGAGGATATGGATAAAGCAGTGGGGAGCTTGAATTCATTTAGCAGATGGCTTCAGAAGAGCATTCAGCAGATAATCTCCATAGACTTCCAGACCCTCACAGAACTTTGCATAACCCCCAAAATTCAGTAGACCTTCACAGAGACCCAGCTGCTGCACCTGCCTTCGGGCTTCCAGTGACATCACTTGCAGGGAACACCATTGGCCTGGACCTGGTGTCTCTTAAAAGAGCTCTTCACTGTTGGTGTGTGCCAACAGTTCACAAAGACCTATTACACTGGTATCTTTGACACTGCCTCCTGATGACCCGTGCGACTGGCATCACTGACCATTGCTGACCAGGACTGTTCACCAGTGACCAGCACTGCAGAACTGTGTCGGGCTACCTTTGAAAGCTATCCACGACTTCTGATCATCCAGCACTGCTTCTTGGTGCTGTTGAGTCTGGCAATGTTCAGTCCATCTGGTGCTGTCCAGCCTGACCTTCAGATTGTTGCTGTAGGCTGCTGCAGTGTCACCTTGGCAGCCCCACCTGTGAACACCTCCAGCTGCTCTCGTAAGTTGGATCCTGGTTCACTGCTTATTGGTGTGCCACCAGCTCCAGGCTTTCATTGAAGGAACAGTGCCTTTGTTTTGGCTACTGGACATAGCGGACACTATCTGGGGTGAGATAGCTGGCCACTTGTGGCTTTCCTTTTCCCCCCAATCTCCTATTTGTTAATAAACCCCACTGTTGCACTCTGAGCCTGTGTGATGTCTTGAAATTGTGATCATTTGGGTGAGAATCCAGAGACGGTGACCTTCCCCCTAACTTGGCACTGTTTTAGCCTGAATGCTGTTACCACCCAGTCCACTGGCAAGATGGACTACCTTCCTTTAAAACTGAAAGACAGCCAGTAAGTACTCTGTGGAATGTGGATGAAAGCATCCACTGTGGGTACTCACCAGACTCCACACAAACCGTTTTAACTGAAAAGACAAGAATAAAAAGACCTGAGGTCACCACCTTTGCCATGTGGGAAAGTGATTAAATGTAGGGGCTTTGAACCAAGCAACTGGGATTTGGTTCCCTTCTTCTACCACTTAATGGCCATTGCCCTATGGGCAAGGCACTTATTGAACTTCCATTGTTAATATCTGTAAGATGGGGAAAATAGTAGTACCTAGTTTTAGGGTTGTTGTGAGGCTTTAGTAACGTAATATACATAAAGTACTTAGAACAGAACATGGTGCATGATAATCCCTCAGTATGGATTAATTAAGGGAGTGAAAGAACACTTTGAAAATACAATCTGACATAATCAAAATGGCTGTCTAGGAAGCTAGACCCTTATTTCTTTCCCAAGGTATATGTATATATTAAAAAAGCACTAGACGGGGCCTCCATGGTGGTGCCCTGGGTTGTCTCAGCACTATGGAGCTATCCACAGCCACTGCAGCACCAGTTCTATCCAGGGAGCGTCCCACATGGCACAGCAGACCTTTCCTGCCTTGCCCGCTGCTCCCCTCAGCAGTGTATTTCAGTCAGTCTGCCTGTTCTGCTCCCCTCTCTCTGGTGAATCCTCTCACCACCCTACACCTCTGGCCTACACCCCAGTTCTTGTATGCATAAATAAATTAAATCTTAAAAAAAAAAGCACTAGGGTCTGACTAAAATAACTTTAGAGGGGCTCTGGAAAGAACGGTCTACAGCAACAGTACAAGCTCTGGTCAAGTAAAAGCCACATTCAAATGGGTAGAACATTTGTTGACATTTTTAGTTGCCTTTGCCCCATACCCTCTGCACAGCGAGGTCTGAGGGAAGCTACATCCCAATTCCAAATTTCCTGCCTCCAATAGGAGGGAGTGGGGTGATCTTATTTGCAACATTTCAAACTACGGCTGTTTGAGGGGACAGATCTCTGTTCTAGTAATGTGACTTGGAGTTCAGAGAGAAAATCAGCAGAAATGGGCTCTCAGGCTGGGAAGAACTGGGACGTGGTAAGCAATACTCATGAAAGCTGCAGGAAGACTACAGACCTGCAGATGTCTGGAGCAAGTGGGGAGGTATGCTTCCACTATGTGGAAGTATGCAGTAGAATTTCTGTGGCCCTGAGAAGCAAGGTGGCAATCTGGAAAATTAACCCTTTGCACTCCGCTGTCCCCTCTCAGGGGACATCGGAATTCTAGCATATCACTCGGATGTCCCCTCTCAGGGGACATTGCAGTTTATTAGTGATTACGGGGAATTGAGTTATTTCAACGCAACTTTTTGAGACATGCATGTTTCCCTGAAGTTTTATCTTGAAATGGCACAAGAAATTAAATTAAATATCGTAAAATTACTAAGATATATACAAGAAATGTCAGCGGGTTTTGTGTTGGACGAGAACGTGCACTAATCAGCCTGCAATGCATATTGGGGAGTGTCACAAAAATTATCATACTGTACAAAATAATAAACAATAAAATATTGGTTTTTTTGCAAATATACATTCCTCGATGTCACCCAATTCATATAAGTCCAATATCATTATAATACATTACTTGGTTCCAAAATTATACTAAATAATACGAGGGTCTGTAAATGCACGTTTCCGCCGCAAAGTAGCGTCGAGTAGCTGGTAGCCAATGTCCAGAATGGTTCGGAGTGCAAAGGGTTAAGGTTTAAAACAGCCATGTATATTTAGAAAAAAAATTTTTTTTAATTGACATACAGGCCAGGGAAGATGCATGTGCAGAAGAGACCTGAGAGCACATTAAGCCTTCACCTTGTGCTCATCCCAAGGCTCAGAACAAATCCTGCTTATTATTATTATTATTTTTAAATTTATTTATTTATGCATACAAGCTGGGGGTACAGGCCAGAGGCATTGGTTCACCAGAGACAGAGTGGGAAACAGGACAGTCAGATTGATGGAAGCACACTGCTGAGGGGAGCAGCGGGTGAGGCAGGAGAGGTCTGCCGCGCCATGTGGGATTCTCCCCGGCTGGGCATCGAACTCGAGTCACCATTGCCGACAGCTCCAAAGCGCAGCTCTCAACCGCTGCGCCACCAGGGAGGCCCAAATCCTGCTTATTATTGAAGTTCTTCCCCAGTGCAGAGCCTGTCTTCAAATATTGGGAGAAGTTCCTCTTTCTGCAGACTCCTAACTTTATCATTGTTTTTCAAGGAACTACCATTGTTTTTACATCCTTGTTGATCTTTTGACAGTATAGCATTTCTGCCCTCAAAACACCTAATTTTGAACAAAATAACAAGGAACCCAAACATGAAAATGGCCCATTTAAAGGAAGAAAATTATTTGCAGAAATTATTTCTAAAGAAACAATAGGTATCAGACATACTCAATACCTAAAGGAATGTGCATATAACTAAAGAAAAGCAGGAAAATAGTATGTGGACAAAACAGGAATAGCAACAAAGAAAAATAAATTATGAAAAGGAACCAAACAAAATAACTGAATTGAAAAATTCACTTGAGGACTTGAACTAGCAGAGAAAATTGAGTGAATTTGAAAAAGTACTTTTAAAATTAATGAGTCAGGGCCTTCCTGGTTGTCTAGGGGTTATGTTTTGGCACTAACACTGTGATGGCCTGAGTTCGAGCCCCATGAAGGGAGTTTACCCACATACGGCGCTGCAGACCTCTCCTGTCTTGCCCACTGCTCATGTAACTGTAAGACCAGAGTTGGGGCCACCTGGCACCACTGAATGCTAGTAAAGTAGAGGCAGGAACTGAATCTTTAAAAGTGCACTTTAGTCAGACAGCTGGCAATCTGGAAGACGGGGCTAACACCCTAAAGAAACTGCCTTCACATTTCATTTCCAGCTGCCGTTTTATGGTGAGTTGAACAAAGACAGTTCAGCGGTAAGCAGACCTTCACCACTGCCAGGAGATTGTGATGTCCAGCCCCCAGAACTCCTTACCACCGTCCCGGACACCTGGCCTCAGGCTCATCCCACTATGCTGAAGCTGGTCTTCAGATAGCACTGGCTCCACGCACTCCTCCAGATGTGTCCTTGGGCTGGAAAATTAACACAGCAGACAGGCCATAAACGTGTGTGCAGATTTCCTAATACCAGCTTAGTGTCTCCTCTGGTCTCCTCACCCTCCTTACCCCTATCACTCACTTTCAGTAGGTTCTCCTATTCTGCTCTCCACTCTGTCTCTGGTGAATCCTCTCACCCCTACACACACCTACGACCTACACTCCAGTTCTTTGCATAAATAAATCAATCTTTAAAAAAAATAAAATTATTGAGTCTTCAGAACAAAAACAGTGAAGAAAGGTGAATAGAGCCTTGGGGAGTTAAAAGCTCACTCAACAACATCAGATCATTTTTTTTTTCAAGTGTACATGAAACATTTTCCAGTATAGACTAAATGATTTATAAAAATCATAATAAATTAAAAGACTGAAATCATACAAAGTATGTTTTCAAATCACAATGGACTGAAACTAGAAATTGACAGTAAGAAGGAAAACTGTACAATTTATAAATATGGGGAAATCAACAGTACACTTAAATAATCATAGGTCAAGAATAAATCACAAAGAAAATTAGAAGATAAGGGGCCTCCCTGGTGGCACAAGGGGTTAAGTCTCAGCCTATGAAGCTATCAGCAGTCACTGCAGCACAAGTTTGATCTTTGCCAGGGAGATTCCCACATGGCACAGTAGCCCTCGCTTGTCTTGTCAGCTGCTCCCCTCAGCAGTGTATTTCAGTCAATCTGCCTGTTCTGCTCCCCACTCTGTCTCTGGTGAATCCTCTCCCCCTCCCCCCCACCTCTGGCCTACACCCCAGCTCTTGTATGTATGAATAAATAAATCTTTTAAAAAAGGAAAAATATTAGAAGATATGTTGACAAATTAAAATGAAAAGACAACATAGCAAAACTTACAGGATATAACAAAAACAGTGCTAAAAGGGATATGTATAGCATAAATGCTTACATTGAAAAAAAAAATTAGCTTGCAGTACAATTTTTGCACTGGCAAGAGGCAGCTCTCCTACCTGCCCGTGACTATGCAGGTTCCTTTTTTTCGCCTTTTCCTAATAAATCTGTCCTTTTGAAATGTCAAACAAACAAACAAAAAAACCCCCAACAACATGGTTTTATACCTTAAGGTAGAAAAAGAACCAGTTGAGCTCAAAGCTAGCGAGAGAAAGAAAATTTAAAGTTTAAAACATGAACACAAAACTGAAAAGCTAGAGAAAATCAACAAAACCAACCTTTGATAAATCTTCAGTTGACTAAAGATAGAAGGCTCACTTAAGTAAAGTAAGGAATTAGACTTGAGACATTACTACCAACTTTACAGAAACTACAAGAATTAGAAGAATCTTCTGTAGAATTGTATGCTAACAAATTATATTACCTAGATTAAATGGACAGATTGTTCTTAGAAATTCACAATCTGCTAAAAGAATATTACAAATTAATATCCCATGAACATTAATGAGAACTTCCTGAACAAAATACAAGCAAACAATTAACAGCACATTGAAAAATTCATGCACCGCGATCAAATAAATTTATTATTGGAATGCAAGGATGGTTTAACAAACCAAAATTAATATACAGCACATTAACAAAATGTAACAGGAAAGGATTAGATCTTATAAATGCAGAAAAAGCATTTAGCAAAATTAAACATTCTTTCGTGATAAACTAGAAGAAAACTCGGAATAGAAGGAAAATACCTAAATACAAAAAAGGTCATATATGAAAACCCCTCAACTAACATCATACAGTGAAAGACTGAAAACTTTTCAGGTATCAAAATTGGAAAGGGAACAAAATTATCCATAAGTGACATGATTGTATATATAGAAAATCCTAAAGATTACACACACACACACACACACACACTCACACCCACACCTGTTAAGACTTTTAAAATAATTCAACAAAGTTGCAGTACACAAAACCAGCACATCATTATCAGTTATGTTTTTATACAGTAATGATTAGCAACCCTAAAAAGGTATTAAGGAAATAGTTCCATTTACCATAACATAAAAATGAATGTATTTAGGAATAAACTTAACCAAGGAAGCAAAGGAATGTACACTGAAAACTATAAAACATTGCTGAAAGAGATTAAAGGAGAGACAAATAAATGGAAAGACATCTGTATTCATGAATTGGAAAATTTAGAAAGATGTCAGTGCTCTCAAAGAAATCTACAGATTCAGTGCATTCCCTGTCAGTTTGCCAACTTTTTTGCTGTGTAGAAAACTCCATTCTTAAAATTACTATGAAATCCCTAAGGACTTCAAATAAGCAAAACATTCTTGAAGAGTAAAGTGGGAAATATCACACTTTCTGATTTCAAAACTTACTGAAATCCACAGTAACCAGTACAGTGTGGTATTAGCATAAAGACAGACATAAGCCAATGAGATATAATAGAAAACCCCCAAATAAGTGTTCACTTATATGGTCAAACTAGTTTCTACAAGGGTACTGAAACAGGATCCTGTGGTACCTAGGACCAAGGGGCAACCAACTTGTGTCTGAAGGGCAGAGGTGGTGGCAGCAGCAACAGCAATGGTGGTGTTCCTCACACTCATCATGCTACTCCCAGCATGGCAGTGGACACGGTGGTGGCATGGTGGTTGCCCTGCCCCAGAGCAGATCAGCCCCGAGCCTCCAGCTGCAGAGGCAATCCTGGAACCGTATGGTTCCTGGTTGGGGCTGCTGGGCAGAACATTAGACCCCATAGAGGTAGCTCCAGCTTTCCAAATCCCTGAAGCTGCAGGGAGAGAAGCCTTGTGCATCGGGCTAACATGGCCCACTCCCAGTGGCAGTCCACTCACATGGGTCCCAGTGCAGCTGCACAGCTCCCAGCATTGTTAAACCTGGCCCTGCCAGGTGCAGTATGCTTTTGTTCCCACTGAGGCTGGCTCTGGCTGTGGCTCCCTGGAGCCTACCAGCGCACAAGACTGCCCTGATCTCAGTGCAGGTCAGGGCAGATTTCCTAGGTTTTCCCTTTTGAATCTGGCAACAGGTTCATGCATGGACCTGTCAGGTTCAAGCTTAATGGACTCATAGGGTTCTCAAAGGCACTCTCCAGTGCCTTTCAAGACTTTGAATTCATTACGCAAACTGAAAATGGAATGGGCTGATGGGTGCTTAACTGGCACCAATCAAACAGGATTGAAAAGTGGTCCAATCAGCATTGTAAGGAAGGGACCCTGAAGAGGATATAAGCAGGACAGCAGCCAGCTTGAATTAATTCTGCAGATAGCCTCCAAAGAGAATTTATCAGATGGCTTCAGAAGCAGATTCAGCAGACGACCTCCACAGACTTCGCAGACTTCCAGAACTCCATAGACCTTCACAGAGACCCACCTGCTGCGCCTGCCTCCAGCCCTACCTCACCTACAAGGAGTATTCTTGCCTTGGACCCGTTGTCTCAATGAACTATTTGCTATTTGGTATAAGCCAATAGCTCACACAATGCTACTTGAATAGCACCCCCACCCCTAGTTTTCATCCTAATTCTGATTACTCCTTCGGTTGCCACAAAGCTTGCTGGAGAGCCTTCCCTTTTCTGACACAGTGTTTCTGACACTGTCTCCTGGTAACCAGTGCTGAACATCATTCCCTACCAGTGAAAACTAGCACTGCTGACCAGTGGCTGACACTCTATGTCCAGCCAACTTTGAGAACTGTTCACTGTTTCTGATCATCTAGCACCACCTCCTGATGTTCTTGAGTCTGGCACTTCTGGTCCAGCAACTGATCCTTGTCCAGCCTGGCCATCAGACTGTTGCTATTGGGTGCTGCAGTGTCACCTCAGCAGCTCCCACCCGCCCACATTGATCATCTCCAGTTATCCCTGTGAGTTGGATCATGTTCCACTGCTTGCCAACATGCCACCAGCTCCAGGCCCTTGTCTAAGGGATGGCACCATCTTGCATCAGCAGCCTTTGTTTGGACTACTAGTCACTGGGGACACTATCTGGGGTGAGACAGTTGGCCACACGTGGCCTTCAGAAACTCTTGCCCAATCTCCTGTTTTTTAATAAACCCCATTGTTGCACCCTCAGCTTGTGTGGTGTCTTGCAGTTGTCCTTGCATAAGTGGACACTGTGACAGGGATCTGTTTCCCAGTGTGTAACTGTTTTTAGTACCAAGACCATTCATTGGGCATTTGGTCTCCTCAACCAATGGTGCTGGGAAAACTGGACAATCACATGCTAAAGAATAAAGATAAAAATAATTCAAAATGGATCAAAGATGTCCGGATCTGGGATCCCAGAACCCGAGGGGAGAGGTGCAATTAACGAGGCACAGAAGGGTCAGCTCAGCAAGGATCTGACAATTTTTATTTAGCAACCATGCATTTATATACTTATGCTTATGTAAGTAATTACCCACAAGCCCTTGTTGCAATAACAATATTGTTATGATATTCTAAATACCTTATAAGGAAGCAGCAGTAGGAAGAGTAAAAATACAGACATTGTTTACAAGAGCACGACCAGCAACATACTAAGGAGGCAGTCTCTGATTCTCTGTGTCCTGGTTTTGGTTGTACAATTTGGTTAGATGTAGACACAGGTCTACGGTTATTCTAGGCCAAAGCTGCAGCTGGCATAAGCAAGATCGTCATGCGGGCCTTGCCTCCACACTGACTACCAAGTGCTCTCCCCTTGGGAGGGTCACACCGGCCTACTTGTGCCAAGTGTTACACTGGCTTGGTTATGCCAGTGCTCCCAACAAAAAGACTTAAGTGTAAGAGCTAAAACTGTAAAACTTTTAGAAGAAAACATGGGAGAAAAACTTTATGACATTAGATTTGGCAGTAATTTCTTACATGGGACACCCAAACACAGACAATAAAAATAAATAGGGCTGCATCAAAATTTTAAAAACTTCTGTGCATTGAAAGAAACATGCAGTGGTAAAACCACAGCCTATGGAGTGGGAAAAAATATTTGCAAATCATGTATCTGGTAAATGGGCTGATACTTAGAACATATATGGAATCTACAACAAAAAACAATTCAATAAAGTAAATGGACAAAGGGCTTGAATTTCTCCAAAGAAGACATACAGATGGCCAGAAAACACATGAAAAAGATGCTCAATCACTAATCAATAAAGAAATGCAAGTTAAAACCATAGTGAAGTACCACTTCACACACATATGACTGCTATTAAAACTAATTACAAAATAGCAAGTGTTGACAAGGTGTGGAGAATTTGAAAATGTAAACTGCTATGGAAAGTAGTATGGTAGTCCCTCAAAAAGTTAAAAGTAGAACTACCATGTGATCCAGCAACCCGACTTCTGGATATGTACTCAGGAAAGTTAAGAGCAAGGTTTCTGAATTGTCTATTTGAAAGTGGTCAAAGTGTGTGTTAAATATATTTTGCCACTGAACATGCATTCTTTTTCTCTCTCCTAAACAAATAGAATGCTGGGTAGGGGAACAATTGAGCAAGAAAGAGCTCTTACAAACAAAAAAAAGAGAGTCCAGAAAATCTAGTATCTGATTAATGGAAGACTTATTTTAACAAAGATAGAAGAAAAAAGAGGGAAGGAAAGTTAGTCAAGAAGTCGTATAGTTTTTACTTAGAAGGGCACAGTAATTTTGAAAGACCTAGGTAAGATACCTCCCTGTGAAACTGCAGAATGTCAGGAATACAGAGAACATCAAAACCTCTAAAGAGAAAAAAACACTAGTTATAATGGAAGAGTCGGAATCAGAATGACATTAGTGTCTCAGCAGCACTAGTGTGAGGGAATTTGGGGGACAGGGCCACTTGACTCTGTAGAGGACATGATATAAATTTTAGTTTTAGCTTTAATGTATTTACACACACAATTTGAATTTTCAGATAATTTAATAACAGCTCCAGTAGGGCTTCTTGGAAGGAAATACTTGAGGTTATTGTATTTCACTTGGTGTTTATTTTTGTCTCTAAATTTCATGGTTTCAGGCATTCTCTATTGATTTTCTACAAAAATGGTGGCTGATTCTTGCCCTTTCCTCTCTTCATTTCCAGACTTTTTGCTCACTATCTGACCATGAAAATGATTCTATTTCTGTTTTGCTGGCACAACATTTTGTTTTTACCTCAGTGTTCACCATTGTCGTCGTCATCTTTTTTGTTTTAGTAACAACTTTATAGAGATATAATTTACATTCCATGCAATTCACCCATTAAAAATTGTTTTCAGACTGTTCAGAATTGTGCAACTTTCACCAGAATCAATTACAGTACATTTTTGCCAACCCAAAATGAAACCGGTACCCATTAGCCAGCACTCTGTTTCCTCTCAAGCCTCAGCCCTAAGCAACCACTAATCTACTTTTCGTCTCTGTGAATTTGCCTCTTCTGCACATTTCATAGAAATGGAATCATAAAATATGTAGTCTTTTGGTACTGGCTTCTTTTAGTTCTCATTTTTTCAAGGGTCCTCCATGGTAGGTTTTTTTTTTTTCTTCTAATTTTTTTTTAAAGCCTATGTGTCTTATATTAGGTCTTTTAATTTTTTAACCACTTTATTGAGACATGATTTTTATACCATAAAATTTACTGGTTTTAAAGCAGAGTGAACTTTATCAGTGCTAAGACCGGGGCAGGTCACTGTCTGGATTCTCTCCCATGTGCTCTCAATTGCAAGCCCACTCGGGTGCAACAACAGGGCTTAGTAACAAAGGGGAAATTGGGGAAAGGAAGAGTTTCTAAGGCCACAGATGGCCAGCTGTCTCACCCCAGATAGTGTTTGCAGTGTCCAGGTGTCCCAAACAAGGGCCACTCATTCAAGATGGTGCCATCCCTTTGAGGGGTGGAGTCAGTGGCATGCTAGCAAGTGGTGGACCAAGACTCAACTCATGGTGGCGGTCAGAGGTGTGGCACTGCTGAGGTGGCACAGCAGCAGCCAGTAACACCTATTCAAAGGCTCAGCTGTCCAGTGCCTGACACCGAACCAGGCAGTGCCATTGTTGTCACCAGGAGGTGATGCGGAGGATCAAAAGTGGTAGCCAGCCCTCAGAGGTAGTCGGGCACAGGTCAGCAGTGCTCGGCCACAGGTCAGAGTACAGGTATAAGTGTTACACCCATTTGAGATGCCAGGCCCAGGCCAGCAGGCACAGGCTGACAGTGCCAGTTAGCGGGTGCCCCCAGAGGCAGGCAGGAGCAGCAGTTAGAAGCAGAGATCAGATTCGGAGGTCTACGAAGTTCTTGGGAGGCCTGGATGAGTCTTCCCATCGAGTCTGAATCCAAAGGTCTAAATCTGAAGATCTGAATCTGACAGTCTGAATGACTCCTTGCCCTCTGGAGCCTCAGCTTATATCCCTGCCTGTCACGCCTGATTGGCCTGTTTAAAATTCCAGCTGTCTGATTGGTGCCAGTCACGCTCCACTCAGACCGGTCCATTTTTCAATTCTAGCACCACATCAAAAGCAAGACCCCGGCCTGGGCATCCAGACCCAGCCTATAGTGAAGTCAGGGCAGACTTGGCGACTTGTCGTTGATGCACTCAGGGAATTTGCGGTGGGTGGGGCACTTATCCTAGTGGTCCTGCACAAGGCCACTGCTACCAGCACCGGGATTGGCCAGCAAACTGAACGCAGCACCAAGCCAGCCCTAAACCCATTTATGCCCCACAGTAGCAGCAGCCTGCTTCAGTATTAAAAGTGAGTCAGTGATTTTTGATAAGTTTAGTGAGTTGTACAACCACCACTAGAGTCAAATTTAGAATATTTCCATCAACCCCAAAATATCCCTCTGTCCATTTTCAGTTACTGCTGTCTGTTTCCTTCCCCAGTTCGAGGCAAACCCTACTTTTTTCTCTGGGTCTCATGGATTTGCTTTTCTGACATATGACAGAAAATGAATCATGCAGTTTCCCATCTTTTCTTTCACTTAGTATGATATTTTTGAAGTTCATCCACGTTGTAGCATGTATGAGTTATTTGTTCCTTTCTTTACCAAATATTCTATTGTATGGGTAAACCACACTTTGCCTGTCCACTTGTAAACACTTCATTATTTGATGGACATTTGAATTGCTTTCACTTTGGGACTGCTGTGGATAAAGTTGCTATGAGCATTAAGCATAGAAGTATTTTGCGTGGACATACACTTTCACTTCTCTTGGGGTGGAGTTTCTGGGCCACATTGTAAATTCATGTTTTCACTTTTTTTTTAAAGATTTATTTTTTTATTTATACATACAAGCTGGGGTACAGGCCAGAGGCATGGGGCGGCGAGAGGGTTCACCAGAGCCAGAGCGGGTAGCAGAACAGGCAGATCAGAAATACACTGCTGAGGAGAGCAGCGGATGAGGCAGGAGAGGTCTGCCGCACCATGTGGGATTCTCCCCCTCCAGGCGTCGAACTTGCGTCACCGCTGCCGACAGCTCCACAGCGCAGCGCTCAACCGCTGCGCCACCGGGGAGGCCCAATTCATGTTTTCATTTTAAAGGAATCACCAAGCTTTTCCAAAGGGACTGAAGATTTTACATAAAAAAAAAGTCCTTCGCTGAACCTCTTTCCTAATTTTCTCTCAGTTGTAGATCTCTCCTATATTCTGCTGGAGTTACTTTGGGATCTCCTCCCCAGGAGGAGGTCTTCCCTGACCACCCCCAACAGACATAGTGCTTGCTGACTGGCCTCTCCCAGGTTCCCTTCATCATCGTAGGGAAAATCAGTAGATTGCTCTGTCTTCTCTGTTGTGTTAGATCCTTTGTTTTCTAGCTTAGTGGTTTATTTATCTGTTTTGGGTTCTCACATCAAATGGAATCTGCCTCCAATAATTTTTTTAGAAAGGGGACATGGAATGTTTTTGATTGCTTGTTTGCATGTTTAATAATATCTTTATTTTACTCATAGAGGATAGATTTGGCAGGAGTAAAATTAAAAGCTAGAAAAAATTTCCCCCATAGTTTTGAAGATTGTGCCCTATTGTATAAACTTTCCATGTGCAGCTTGCTCTTTGAGAGTTGTTTCTTCCTGAAAGTTTTGAAGCTTTTTGCACATTGTGGTCACTCAGCAAATTTTTTCATTTTAGGAACTCAGGACTTCAAGTTTAGAGAAAGGAATTACTAGATTTTTTTCCCCCTCTTCCATTTGTCTATTACCTATTTCTGAAACTTCTGTTGTTGGAAATTGAAGTGGTTCGACTGATCCTGAGTTTTTTCAGTCTCTAGTTTTTTATTCTTTGTCTTTTTATTTTCTTTTAGGAAGTTTCTGCTTGTACATCTTTTAAAAAATTTTCATTTTTCTGGGCCTCTCAGGTGGCACAGGGGTTAAAGTCTCAGTGCTGTCAAGCTTTCTTCACCAGCTACTGCAGCATGAGTTTGATCCCCAGCCAGGGAGCTAACCCACATGGTGCAGCAGACCTCTCCTGTCTCGCCTGCTGCTCCGCTCAGCAATGTATTTCAGTAGCTCTGCCTGTTCTGCTCCCCATTCTGTCTCTGGTGAATCCTTTCACCCCTCCTCCTCTCACCCCCCCCAATACCTCTGGCCTGCACCCCAGTTCTTGTAGGCATAAATAAATTTTTTAAAAGTTTTTGTCTGGCGCGGCAGACCTCTCCTACCTCGCCCGCTGCTCCCCTCAGCAGTGTATTTCTGATCTGCCTGTTCTGCTCCCCACTCTGTCTCTGGTGAACCCTCTCGCCACCCCACGCCTCTGGCCTGTACCCCAACTTGTATGTATAAATAAAAAATAAATCTTTAAAAAAAAAAAAGTTTTGTCTATCTCTTTCTTTGCATTTCTAGGAGAGCTTTTTCTTAGTGTGTGTCTTGTCTGTCCCATCCACCCCCCCTTTTTTAACGTGTACAACATAATCTCTGACTTTGAGATAGTTGGTGGCATGTTTTTGGTTTTTAATTTGTCATTTCTCTGTTCTCATTTCCTTGGTGGTGTTTTCCTCCGGTGGTGGTCCTTGCCTGTGTGCTGTTTGGCTGAGGGAGAAAGAGTTGTACATGTGGGCTTCCTGAATGGTGAACTGCTGGTTGGACTGTTACATTGAGTCTTTTCTCTTTTGGACCTTCTTCTTGAGCTGATCAGATATTTCCTTGAGCTGATCAGATATTTCCATAGAGGAATATTCCAATCTGCCTGGGGTTTTGGGAATTTAGTTGAAGAAGAGGGACTGGGAGTCTGCCCTCCACTCCCTAAGTGCAGAGTCCTCCCTTGTGACTGAACTTTTGTGCCCCAACTCACAGACCTCCTTACATTCTTGCTTAGGTGGGGGAAGGACAGGGCTGCTTGTGCACACGAAGTGCAGGGGACGGGATCTGGGTGTGTCAACTGCTTTCTTCCTTCTAACATAAGAAATTTCAGATCTTTAGAAAAGGCTCAGGAATAGTATGACAGGTCTTCGAATATCATTTCATTCATCATTTTATTGTCTATTGATGAGGAGAAAAAATCCAAATTGGTGTTGAACTAAATATTATTTGAGAACCTAGTTTCATCACAGGTTGTTTCATTGAACACAGTTTTCAAGAACTTACCAACAATTTATGTGAGGATTTGCTCTTCAGTGAATACTTGGTAACTTTTATCTGTATTCACCAACGGATAACATTTTGCCACAATATTTTTTTCTATGTATGTTTTCTTCTGAACCCTTTAAGAGGGTGTTACAGATATCATGGCATTTTATTCCTAAATACTTCAGCATCTGTCTTCTAAGAACAAGAATAATTTGCTGCATAACCACAAAACAATTTTGACTTGCAAGAAACTTACTACAGTACTATTGCATGGAGCCCATATAGAAATTTATTCAGTTCTCCCAAAAATTTCTTAAAGGTTTTTTCCCTTTAAATCCAGGATTTATTCAAAGATTACATACTATATTTTCTTGCCAACTTGCTCTCTTCCTTAATCACAATGAACCCCCAGCGTTTTAAGCAATTACTGCTTTTACATACCATTGACATGTTTGAAAAGTCTATGCCAATTATTTTGTAGAATGTCCTTCAGTTTTGTCTGTTTCCTCATGATTAGATTCAAGGTAAAACTTTTTTTAGGAGATTATGAGGTATCACATCAGGAAGCACAAGGTTAGTTTGTCCTGTTATTGGTGGTAAGTTTGATCACTTAAAGTAGTATCTGCCAGATTCTGCTAATATAAAACCTTCACTCCTTTTTTTAATCACTGAAAGGGACATTTGTGCTAGATCTTCTTTTAAATTTATTATCTTTTTTTTAAATATATATTTTTATTGTTGTTTATGTCTTTTACATTTTGTATTCCCCTTGGGTAGCCCACCACCAATTTACCCGTGATCCATCTCCATGGTCCCTTGTGTTCTTTTCTATTCCATTTTGTGCCCTTTACCTTCCCTCCCCCCGC
>PVIJ01014552.1:0-40200 GCA_004024925.1 Scalopus aquaticus
CCCACTGATTGTCTCTCTCCCACCCGGCCTCCCTATAGTCCTGTTATAAGTGAAACCATTCGATATTATTGGCATTTTTATTTCTTTTATTCACTCTCTGTCCCTAGAGCCCAGAGTATAGTAGATGCTGAATAACTATTTGCTGAATGAATAAATGAATCTTGCTGGGTCAGGACTTATACACATGACAAGACCTGAAAGTGAAGAAAGCTGAGAAATGGTGTCTTTTGTAAGTGATCCTATCCCTCACCAGCAATTAGGAGGAGGGACATAAAGATACACTGTGACAATATTCAGTCTCCAATGGAGACAGCAAGTGATCTTATGTAAACCTTATAAATATGTTGACATTTATTACTAAGTTAAACTATAAAGTTTTATGCATAAAACTTTTTATGCATAAAAACAAAGCATGCAAAAATCTGCCTGGAAGAGAGGATGGAATGTGAATTAGAAGTTTTGGTGATAGAAAGTTCTGCCGGGGGGTGGGGGGGTGGAGTATATATATTTGTGTGCATATATACATTTATCAATATCCTTTGCTATGTACATGAACAAACTGGCAGAGAAGTGAACTAATTTGTTCTGTGTGAAAATGAGGGATCTCCTAGGACCTCCTAGGGAGTTCAGACACCTTAAGAAACGGTTGTTAAAGATGACAGTGATTTAGGTCAGCATCATTCTAAACTTCGTAAGAGATAGAAAGAATCATAAATTCATTATCAGAGAAATTGGGAAAAGATTCAGATTCTCAACTTGGTCTTGTGTTTTAACCAGGTATGCCACAGAGCCTCTTGTCACAGTGTTGATTTATTGTGGGTTTTCCATAGACAGATTTGCAGGGAAGAAATGATTGTATATATGGTCAGAAAATCCATATCCTTCAGACATGGCTAGAGAATAAGGGTGAAGACAGCTCAGGAGAAATGATGAGAGACCAAGAAATTTTGAAGTTGTGGACTTAGATTTTTTGGCAAAAGACTTCAAAAATATTCCATTAATGACTGTTGGAGTCTAGCTAGTTGTAGATGTTTTTCTGTTAATCTAATAATATGCCAGTAATATAGTTTGCTTACTGGATATTTCATGTGTGCATTTAAATGTAGCCTTTCCATCTAAAATTATAGCTAAATTTCCAGGTTCATTTATATTAACCAACTGCTTTATACCTTGCTAAAGACAAAGTGAAAAAAAATCACAAAAGCAGTCATTACTCTATTTTTTCTAGCTCCCCTTGTAAGATGCTATAGCATGTTGACAGTTTTGCTCATGATGTATGGGGCTGAGACAAACTCAGTTTTTCTTCTTCAGATGTGAAGTCTAAAAAAGTGCTGACAAGTAGGAATAAAAAAAATGGTCATTTTTCAGGCAAAATTTTTGACATGGGGCACCCTTACTATCGTGGACCTAATCCTCTCCACCCCCACCCAACCACCACCAAATACATACAGAAAGTCAGTATCTTGCCAAGGATCCTAAATCAAATAATGAGGCAGAAAAGGAGCTCTGCAGCGTCTTGTGTCTTCATGCTATGGCTTGAAAGTACAAAGGGAGGAACAGGCCCTTCTAACACAAGCATCTGATCCCACTTGTTCAAGGAGAGAGGGCTTGAGTGGCAGTGTCACATGCCACATGATGGAATGTATTTCCCATCAAACCCTTACCCTCTGCCACTGTCAAGTCCTCCTGGATTAGCCCTCATCAATCTATTGTATGCTGGGAGAAGGGAGGATCTGTTTCTGTCTTTCATCTGGATTACCCCAAAAGTTCTATAGAACCTGGTACCTGCAGGTACTCAATAAACATTAATGAATCAGTTCAGCTATCACAACTTAAAGGGGAGATATGCAGGTTGAAATAAGTGAGGACATGAAGTGGGTAAAGGTTAAAGAAGGAATAGAAGGGCATAGAGAAAAATCTTTGAAAAAAATGCAATAAAATTTTAATATCTGCCCTCTGAAATTTTAGTCTCCATAATCAGGTCTTAATCTAATTTTTGAATTTTTAAAGCATGGATATATTTCATTAGCACTGAGACACCCCAGGGAGTCCCAACACCTTAGGATATGGTTGTTAAAGATGACACTGATTTAGGGCAGAGTCAATCTAAGCTTCATAAAAGGGAGAAGGAAGCTTAAGTTGGTTGTCATAGAAATTAGGAAACGATTCAGATTCTCAAAGAAGCTTGATGGGAATTTGGAATTGACTAACAATTCAATATATTTTTAGTTGATGTTGAAGCCAAACTCAAAATGAAATCTTCTATCAGTTAATTAAGTGCGTAGATGAGTTTTTAAATTAGATTTCATCAAAAGAATTGCTGTGATGAAATAATGATATGCTATTTAGCACGTTTGCTCCAAATTTCTCCCCCAATATTCTAATTGTGCTTTAGTTTTTCCTAACCCCTCAAGAAGGAGACAAAAAAAAAAAAAATCACAAACAACTTTTATGAGTAGAGGGAAGACCTGTAATTTCTTCCCTACTTCTCATAGGGCACTAGAGGGCCTTTTTGGAAGGTGATATTTTGAAATAATAGTGCTGTTAAATCCTTCACATGTGTGAGTTCTACCTCAGCTGCCAGTGTTGAAATCCTTAGATTCTAAGTGGTGACATATATGTAGATAACTTAGTATTTATATTTATATACATGTGTATGTTTATAAATTGTGAAGATATATATTTCTATAAATGTAGTGCTAAGAGGGAAAAAGTCAGGAATGATCTTATGTAAGCCTTATAAAGGTTTTTTACTTTCACTGAAATTAAACTACAAAGGTAGTACCTATTTATAAAGAGACAATCTTGACATTTTAAACATATTAGATGTGTAATTACAGACACCCTGCTTTTGTATATTTACAATTCCTTCTACCTTCTACACTAAAATGTTCTCAGAATAACTGACCAGTATCTACTAGGATCTTATAGTCTCTGGGTGCCATTGTGTGTGTGTGTGTGTGTGTGTGTGTGTGTGTGTATACACACACACACACACACACACACACACACCCCTCTAGTGGCATATAATCCCCCCAACACCCCAAGGAAAGACACCTTTATGATTTTCTTTTACCTATGAAGAAATTCAGTATAGAGATTAAGTGACTTGTCAGGTAATTGCAAAAAGTTTATCACAATCTTCAAGTTCCTGCTCCCCTCCCTTAGTTTTAGGAAATGCCTCTGCGTCTGTACAGCCTAGTTACAGATGATATATGCATAATAAAGAGCCTGTGTCTCTTCAATGGCCACTCAGTTTGTGATTTTCTTTCTGTCATTTTTCCTGTTTTTGTCCTTGTCCTAAGTAACAGTTCTAAAGAACTCCTAACTTTCTGGTGAAAAAAGTTCAGTTCCTTCTCTACCAGCGATTTTGATTCCTTTTCCCATCTCCATAGAAAGTATGTCCCCAAAGGAAAAATCCACCATGTATGTACACAGAGAAGTAATGTCCATAATGCCTGTACCCAGTTGTCTCCGGGCATACCTAATCATCTTGGATGCAGCTGGGATCAGGTAAAATAAATTTTAAGAATCTGAGTTATACATTGAGTGACCACATGTGCCCATCACAAAAAAGAAGGCTACCTGTGCACTTATGCCAGTTCTTTTTCTGAAAGAAGCTGCATTTTAAAAAATTACATAAAATTGTTTTGGCAACTGAATGAAAGGAAAACGGTGTGTGAATCCCGATTGCTTTTTGATTTGAATCTTAGCATCTGATACACAGTTTCACCAATGTACATGATGCCTCATATCCCTAGTTTGATGGTTTTTCATCTGGGTTTATCTGTGAACTGGGGAAAAATAATTAAAGTCATAAATAATAAAAGAACTCTTATTATGCAATGCATCAAAAAGAGTAAAAAAAAAAAAAAAATGCAAGAAGCTCCCAGAAATGCAACCACTTTCCAATCTTTTCTTTGTGACAGATTTTAATTCAATTTGCAGATCCAAGTGCTGTCACCTCTTGCTTTCTCACCACAGTGGATGCAAAAAATCAGGAGGAATTTCTCGCTAGTCCTTCCCTAAGTACTGTGAAAAGATAAACTGAGGCTTAATAAAAATTTCAAAAGTTGAGGAACCAAAATCGATTCCATTTGGTAGCACCAAGTAGAACGTGATTAGAATGGCTACACTGGCAGGAGGCTTAAAGGAGAAGGAACGAGAACAAAGGCAATGATTTGATCAAATGTGCCTTAAAGAGCTGGTTGACAACTGTCCTCAGTACTCAAATTTGTAACCTTGTGGCATTCACAGGCTGAGATTTTGGTTTGCTTCCTAGGCTACCAGGACATTAAAGCCACCTCAGGCCAATGGCCTCCTAGTTTAAATAATTGAATAGCCTATAGCTGAAATCACTTTGGGGGGGGGGCGCTATAACACATTTTGCCAAACAGTGTACTGAGAGAGTTTGAAGAGGGAAGGAATGGGATTTGGAGACAATCAACAATAGCCAATCTAGAAAAAAAATGTCTTCCATGTTTTAAAAGATCTCAGGAAAGGCCTTCACATTCCTGACATACTGTCTGTGTTGAATCCTTTCCCTCACTGTGGATCTATCCAGCTGAAGACCTCCACACGCCCATTGCCACAGGCTCTCTGTTTTCCTAAGACGTTGAAGCACTTTTTAATAAATAAAGACAAAGCACAAGTTATGTCCATTTTTTTCCTCCAAAACCATTTCTAAAATGGAAGATTTTTAAATGTGATTTTTCTCTCCTTCCAGCTGAAAACCCTAAGTCAAGTTTGGTTTTTTTTGCTCTTAGTTGTTTTGTTTTGTATATTAGAAGGAGATCTGAAAGCAAAATTTAGATTTAAAGCTTTAGGTTGAAGTGCTTTCATTAAATGTTATCTGTCTCAGAGAACACTTTTGGCTTTTATTTACATTTGAACACTCTTGTAAATTAGGATTTTTTCCCCTAAAATAGCCTAAAATTTTTGCATTATAAAATGCAGATATGTTGGTTAGACATTCAATCCAATATATTAAAAATGAGCTCCCGATAAAAGCAGCTTCAAAAAAGCTCTCTAGACTATAACTATAAAAAAATCCATTTGCCTATTTAGTCTGCCATTGCAGAATGAGGAAAACATATAAATGTCATTGAAAAACAGATTATTTATTATATTTTCCCATCTGCTTACTAGATGGTTATTTGAGTCTCTTCTAGGTGTAAAATGCTTTATATTAATAAATTCAAATGATGTCTGTTGTCTTGTACAAACACAGATGTCATTTTTGCAGCTTGAACTTGTTTAAGTTCACAGAACAAGAAAATTAAAAATAAAAACATAAATTTTGAATTGATAGAACAATTTTAGTAAGAATAAAAAGCCTACATTCATCTTTCATACATTCATCTCTAACTCAACAATTCATTGTTTCAATTTATCGCTAACCTCGACTACACAAAGCACTTTAAAGTTTTTCTTGCTGTGGTGGCATCAAATATAATATTGTTTATATTTCCTAACATAAATTCATAACCACAGTGAAATTTGTCTTTTTTCCATTGATGTTTTTAAAATTGGAAATAAGCTAAGGCATTGGTATACCAGTTAGTTCTCAATCTATTCTTAGTCTTTGTTTCATGGTGATCAAAACAAGGATTCCACCAGAAAAGAAGAAGCATTGTTGTGACAATCAGCATCGCCTAAAAGGTTCTTTGAGGACAGCTTTTGTTTTCAAAGCAATATATAGTAATAAGACTTCAGTATGACTGTAGGGAAACTTTAATATCAGACACTGGCCTGGCTGGGGAATCTAGCTTAAAGCATTCCTCTACCTATTTCTGGGAGATTCATATTTGACACATTCCAACTCATTTTCAAGAGCCATGTCCAGCAGCAGAAATGGGAAACCTATTGCAAGATTGCACTTCTTTTCTCTGTGATTTTTGCACACTTTTAGAGCATGATATTATTACTTTATCTTTCTGGAAAACAAAATCAATGATGATGATGATAATGATGATGAAGATAATGATGATGATGACCACTTACCATATGCCAGGCTAGACTAAGAACTTTTTATTATTTCATCTGTGTGACAACCCTATGACATAAGCATTATGCTTATTATCGTCATCTGACACAAGAGCAGATATAGAAGTTGAAAGTCTCAGCCTTCACAGAGACCATACTCCTACTGATTGAGGGTCAGACTGCAACCCAGCTTTGGCTGGGTCCAGAACATATATTCCTAACCACTCCTCTGTACTGACTTTCTACATTAAAGGGATGCAAGCTCATTGGGTGTAAGGTTCAAGGACATTTTTTGTTTGTTTCCTTTGAGATTCCTATCATTTTTTGATACTGCTGACAATAACACTGGATAAAATCAAAGCCTCCAGGTTGCTGTGCTCTTTGGAGTTATGTGTTTTGAAATTAAAGGAAAGACAAACCCTAGTGTCTCTTGGGTTTGCTATAGAACTTGATAGAAAGTCATCAACCTTTCTGCCAGCATATTTATCATCTTGGCAACTTTAGAAGAAGAGATGATTTTGCCTTAGACAAATAAGATTTTCCTCAAAGGTATATATGAGGTAAACACTGAATGTCCCCAGTATCATTGAGACGTATTTCAGTACAGCTGGGCTTATGTAAGGAAGCATGAAGAGTTAGACATTACCTTCCACACAGGCCGAGGCCCTTTACTAAATGGAAGCTCACGCTTACCCACTTCCCCAGTTTCTAGGTATCCAAATCCTATATTTACTTCGAGAAATTCATAGCTCTCTTTCACTGACATGTCCCAAACACAGAGTGCAGTGACCTCCTTAATCAAACTCTTTACCTTAGAAATATAATTTGCATTGTATCCTCTTAGAACTCCGCTTAATAAAAAGTTATGGAATTCTAACTATCAGGCAAGAGTAGGATTGTAAATATCATCTCTCTAGTATCTTCCCAGTGCAGATAAGAGGCCCAAAAGCTTAGGCCCATGCCTCGGGTCACCTAGTTGGTGGGTGACAAAGGTGAGATGCTCTGTTTTATCTGTTGATTCTACTGTTCTTTGGCCTTGTCACCACCTCCTACACCATACCGTCAGGGCTTTAACCCAAAATAAATAAATAACTATTCTGCAACACAGATTCCTGTGAACAGTTCCCCCCTTTTTCTTTCCAATTATCTTATGCATTTCAGCAGGATATGTTTTTGGACACGGTAGCAATGAATAACTCTAGTGATTGAAAAAGCTCCAGGCCTAAGCAGTACAGTTAGATATAGCATCTTCTGGGCTAACAACACTTAGATTCACTGTTGAGACACAAAAATCATAGTTGTCTTTGGTTAGGCCCAAACAAAACTCTAGACAGATCTTAGAAAGACATGGCTAGTCATAAAATGAATGACAAGGTAGAAAGTTAGCTTTATGAGAAGAGAGCTTACAGAATTTAGGATGACTCAGCTAATTAAGGAATTGAAAGCTACTTTTAGATTTGCCTTCTGGTCAAGGGATTTATAATATAAAAAATTCCATGGTGAGGCTACACAAAGAGAAAATGGGCATAGCATGCAGCATGATGAATGGGAGCCCCACTGCGTGAGAATAAGGTCAATGAGGTGGCTTCTGGAGGCTTTCTGTAGCCCAGGAAGATGATCAGGGAGGAACTGACATGCACTGTATGGGAAACCATCTTACCTGGGAGGAGAGGCATGGGATTTCTACTGAAGGCAGAGGCGTGCACCGTACAACATCTTGAATTTCCTAATAATCACATTACCTAGAGTTGACCTTATTTGCTTTATAACTGCTGGAAAATGTTGAGGAATCATCTAGCACACACAAGCTTCCATCATGTGAGTGATGAACCCTCTCTTGTCATTGACAAAGGGATCAAATTTCATCCTGTCTCAAGAAGAGTGTCCAATTTTGGACCACAATATGGTTAAAACTGCTCTCCTCAAACAGGTTTCTAAATCAGTTTCTTTACTTGCACAATGGGGTGTGATACGCAGTTCTCCTCTTTGAATTATTCTGGCTGTACTAGGAGAAACACAAAGTCAATCTTCATTGCTACCAAAATCTGAAGGTTAAGTTTCCAAGCAAGAAAGATGGTGATTCTGAAGCCGTGATCAATCAGTGATGTCAACCTGCCAGAGTAACTTATTACAACATGTACTGGGTATTTTAGTTTGAACCTTCTTTTTGTTTCATTCCTGAGAATCTGACAGTCAGTTGCTTTATTATTTTTTTTTTAATGCATTGGAAGAAAGACACAGAAGAAGGGAATTTATGATCTCCAGACAATGAAATGCCTTTTCATTACCATCATTGTTGATTTCTTGTACACTAGTCCTGCCAGCATTTTCTCATTTCTTTTGACAACTTCCAATTGTTCTGAGGGTAATAGTGAGGGTTGTTGAAATAAATGTAAATTGCTAATTCCATTTTGTAATTAAGAAATAAACTCTTTGAAAGTTGGAGAACATTCCTTTCATTATTAATTCCAAATGCAAAATGGCCTTTAGTCACTTCTATTTTTACCATCACTTTGATCTGAAAGTGGAAGTTCTCTCTTCAATATCTAATCTCTTACATGTAGGCAAGTAAACTTAAGGTTGGTGGAAAAAATAAGTTATCCTTTTCAGCAACGCACCTTGCCTACTTGGGAGGTGAGTAGTGATTCTAGGTATTTAGATTTAATGGGCTTTGTATTTAAAAGTATTTTTTCTTACTGAAAATCCAAAATTAGCAAATCACATCCATGTGGAATGAATTATATTTACAGTGGAGAAGAGGACAGAGAAAGGAATTGAACAATAGGGGAGACTCCATTTGAGAGGTAATCTTGAGAACAAGAGAAGAAAATTCACTTTAATCATTTTCATGATCACCTTCCACTGAATATCTGCCATATTTGAAAAGAAAGTCAGTGGTCTAGTTAATTCTAGTCTACAAAATTTACCTGACCTTCACGACAGTGTCTTACTTAGACCACTTGGGCTCCCATAGCAGACTTAAACAACAGACATTCGTTTTGTTACTGTTCAGGCTACAAGTTCAAGATGAGGATAGTAGCATGGCTAGTTCTGGAAAGAGCCTCTTTCTGGCTTGCAAAATGGCTGTCCTCTGAGCAGTGTGATCTTGGCTTTTCCTCAGCGAATGCCTGGTGGGGGTGGAAGCAGAGGTGTGAGAAGGGCACCCTCTCTGTTGCCTTTTCTTAGAAGGGTACCAATCCCATCATGAGTCACCCACCCGGTAGCCTCTTCCAATCTTAATTACTTCCCAAAGACCCCATCTTCAAATATCATTATATTGGGGTTAAAACCTTTGCATAGAAATTTGGGGGAGGGGACACAGATAGTAAAACTTGAGATTGAGCCGTGCATCATACTTAATAAAAGCGATGCCTCAGCAAGTCTTCCTTTTGTCCTTTGAGACTTTTTAAGGAATTGCCCAGAAATCCATGCCCTTCATCACTGGGGCTGAACTCCACTGGTTCCTCTCAGCCATGTCTGTGTCCTTAGAAGGTTCCAGCTCTTGCCCCTTTCTGTCTTCCCCATCAACCTGCCAGTTGTCACCCAGGAGGTCAAAAAATAGGCAGTGCTATATCATCAGAGGGGTGACTATGTGGCATTCTGCATCATTCCTCCATCTTACTCTTCTTACACATCTCAGCCATCTGTCTCATAGATCTCTGATTTACATTCCGGTTCATCAAAGACTAGAGTCTGCACTATTTTGATGTCTTAGCATTCTGGGGGAAGAGGACGTGACCATGGATAAAGTGCCTTGTGACTGATGACACTTTCACATGCACCCATTTCAAATACGTATGATACTTACTCTTGTATTATTACTTCCACAGTAACTTATTCCAGAACAGCACCAAGTGGTCAGTAGGACTGGTCAAATGTGGTTTGAAAGTGTTTTATTCCACAACTTTTGCAATTTCCTATTGTTTAATTATTCTGAAATGCTTTTTAAAAAATAAAACCCAGTAAATTTTAATAACAAGTTATAGGAAGAACTGCATTTGTGCATGCACATGTATTTCTTGAAGGATAGAGAATATGAACTATTCTATTGAACTTCCACTACACATTTCTCTTAATCTTGCTTTTTCTAGCCAACTATCTCCCAGGAGGGAACATTTATTCTTTGAGCTCCTTGTAGGGATCCAGTACTAAGCAGTATCCCGCACAAAAATCACGAGGCATTGATCAAGGGCATATGCTTTGAAGTTTGGTCCCCCACCTGATTTGACACTTAGCCATATCACCTTGAGTTAATTAATTTTCCTCTCTGAGTCTCAGCTTCTCCATCTGCTAAACAACAGTAAAAGCAAGAGGTAGGATGATTTTGTGTGTTAAATAAGCTAACTCATGCAAAGCACTCAGGACTGTGTCTGTGTGTAGTAAACACTGCCTATTGTCATTATTAAGGCTACCATTTACTGTTCAGTGCTAAACAAGACATAGTTCCTCCCTCAGAAGACTTATAATATAATATAATAAAAAAGACTTAAATAATGCCAATAGGCAGATTCCAGGAAGGGAATGAAACAAAGAGACACATAGATTTTCCTCCCACCATGTTCGCTCCACTAATTCCCAAAAGTCATAACTCTCTTACCCTAAGACTTAGCAAAATCCTGACTAATTTAAACCCCCATATTTTTCCCCCCTGGGAAACAGAAATCTCAGTGCATGAAAGTATGTCTGCAGAAATGGCAAGCATATGGGGTATGAAAGCAAAGCAAAAAAAAAAAAAAAAAAAAGAAGAAGAAGAAGAAGAAAGAAAGAAAAGTGTAACAGTTTAGGACTCCAGCTAGATGTAGTGTTGCAATTCACAGCCTTGTCAGTCTGTTTTCTAACACCATTTGCTCAAATTTGTGACAAAGTCCCAGCCCCAGAATCCTAGAATGAAAAAAATTTGGCATGGGGTAGACTTGTTTACATTTTCTTCTTCTGAATATTTTCACTTAGTTTCTTTGGTTTATGTTTCGGGTGCAGGCGCCCCTGATTACAAGTTTTTGGGAGGTAAAAATATCAAATATCCAGGTTAAATGGAGCAGAGGGATTAAGTTGGGTCCAAGACAATGAACTCCTGTTCACTAATAGATGTAAAGCGAGTTCTGCTGGCTCACCAGGCATCATAGTATTTTTCTTTGTTTATCATATACTTGTCATTGGCCAGGAAATGTTTCAGGTAATTTGCAATTAATAGAATATATTAGCCCCTCATAACAACCCTGTGATGTGCATACTTTTATTATTCTCCATTTACAGATGTGAGAACTGAGATACAAAGAAATTAAGCAATTTACCCCAGGGCACAGAGGCAGTCAGTGGTGGAATGTGGATGAGAAAGCCAGGCAGGCCCCAGAATGCATGTGATAGCCACCATGCTAATTGATATTTGAGAAGTCACTTTGTGATTGTGGGCTATTTCTGAAAATATGGCAGTGGAATTCAGACAATGACAGAGAATGTTATTTGGGCCTCTTTAGAGGGACTTGGCTTGTAGAATTCGAAAGAATTCATGATGCACCTCAAAAGTTAAGCTTAATTCTTACACACTGGTTTTAAAGATTAGGCCTCTCTTACCAGGTTTATACACTTGAATTTTGCAAAAACATGAATTCAAGTAGGTAGTCCTAATTTTTACTATATTTGTAATTGATAATCTTAAATTGTAGTCTTATAGAGAAGGGTGAGCACAGAGAACATCAGATATCCAACATATGGCTTCTTTCTAAAACAATTTAAATTGGACTTTGATGCAGTTTTTTTCATATCTCAAAATCCTTTTTTCACACTCAAACTGCAGAGCCAAATTCCACTTTAAACTGGATGGCAAGTGTACAGATATTACAGTTAAGTTTTTAATTTTTTTTTTTTACATTTGTTAGGGGAGAAAGTGGTATATTCATTTAAGGACTTGCTTCTTCTGCATCATGAAGTAACATCTAAATTCAATTCAATGATTAGGAAGCAGTGAAGCTCTATTTACACAGAAAATATACCCACTGTATGGGCAGTGACTACCACTTAGTAAGTATTCAGTGAATAGTTGACAATAACTAGTCCCAGAGATTCAAGCATGAATATTATTCTTTCTTACCCTCCAGTGGTCTATGGTTTATGAAGTTATTCCTATACCAACAACCAAAATAAAACATGACAGATTTGGGAAACAATGCCAATACATAAGCACTAGAAATGCCTACTAGTAGTAGCTGTATTAAAAAGAGAAGCTCTTCATACAGAACAATTTCAGTTGCTATTAGTCTATCTTAAATTGTATTGGATTTTATATTGTAAAAGTGATAGGTGATTTTATAAAATCAAGCAAACAATGCCCAAGTGTATTCATTAAAAACACTTTTTCTAATTTCAGCATTCTGAAATTTTCTGGTTTTGGAAGAATTTAGACTTCTCTGTCCCTTTGCTTCTGTTTCTTTTATGTTTCTTATATATGAGGAATCATCTAGTATTTATCTTTCTCCTTCTAACTAATTTTGTTTAGCATAATCTTTCCCAGTTCCATCATGTTGTTATAAATGAAAATAGCTCATCTTTTTTATAGCTGAGTAGTATTCCATTGTGTATATATACATCATCTTAATCTACTCATCTGTTACTGGGCACTAAGAGTGTTTCCATAATTTGGTTATTGTAAATAGTGCGGCAGTGAACATAAGAGTGAAGCTATCCCTTCAAATTATGTTTTTGCATTCTTTGACTAACTATCTAGGAGTGGAACTGGCAGAGCTGGATTTGAACCCAGGTCTGTCTGTCTCCCAAACCCATGCCCTTATCATTACAACATATTGCCTTCTCCTGAGTGAAGAAAGAGTTCAATAATTCCAGTGATCTCTTTTGTTGCTGTTGTAATTACTTGCTAACAGAAAATAATGGGTCATTTATGTATAAACTTTGAAAATATCTCACCATCAAGTCAGAGAATTCTATAGTCAAGAAATAGGTCGTGCGGTCTTAACCATTCAGAGCCAAATTCTATCCTTCCATCATTGGTCAAAAATCATACCTAGTCTCTTCTGTGAGCTCAAAAACTTACGTAGTTGTTCCTATGCCAATTCCTTCCCCTTTTATACTAAGCTACTGCTTTTGTACAAAAATTTCTTCTTCTTTCCATTGAAAAATAGAGTTATCTATACAAGGTCAGGGTCCAAGAGCCTGGGCAGATTCATGAAACATTCAATCACAGTTTGTATCAAAGGCCACAGGAGTCAAAGATCTGAGGAATCCCATTTGTCAGAATGGCAATAAATAGCCCTTCAAAATCCTTTGCATGCAACCACTATTATCTTGAATTTTGGAAACAGAGAGTTAGAGAAAGAGATGTTTTTCCCATTATCCTTATTATCTCCACAGAAGCAATCTGTTCTGGGTTGTGATTTTATAAGACTGCATTGTAAATGCATCTAGCCTCTGCTCTCCATGCCTCTTTTATGTGGTGACAGCTGACCCCCACTCAACTGACATCCCTCTGCCATAGCCTGCCCACCTCAATAACTTGGCTTAGGAGGATACACTTAGAGCCTCTCTGGTTGCTTGGGATCTGTTCAGTATTTATCCTCTTTAGGAGTTTTACATCTTCCTTCTCTTTATTGCTACCAGTAGGAACATTAAATAGTTCAAACTAAAAACAAACAAACAAAAAAACAAAAACAAAAAACTGGAAAACTATAATTCTTGGCCCTACAGAGCAGAAAAAAGTAACATGGGTTGGCCCTGTTAAGGTCTGTTGAGTGACTCTGAATCTAGACTCTAGTTAAAACTAGACTCTGAATGCTTCTTAGTTTTAAGTCCTTGCCACGCACTATACTAGGCTGTGGGACACCACAGTGAACAAAGCAGAAAAGTGAAATCCCTACTCCTGTGGCATATTCTAGAGGGAAATAAATGTGTCCATTAAAAAAATACATGACTCCCAGCTCTGTCACTTACAAGCTGTAAAATGCTTATGAGTTACATAAGCTGAAAGTTACATAAACTTTCATTTTCTTCATCTGGGGAGTGAGTATAGAGCTAGGGTGGGAAGGTAAAGAAAGATAATGTAGGTAAAGTGTTTAACACTTTAGAGTCTAGCACATAAGAACTCCTTGCTATAAATGGGATGTTGTTACTATATTTCTGTTCACGCCTATATTGAGTGACCTAATACACATTATTTTGAGAAATCCTATACTGTCAAAATTTTAACAAGAACGTAAAACAATGGTAGGGCATTAAAAAATGCATTTTACATATTCTCGGCCTAATCTGTCAAAGGTACACAGTTAGATTCTCTGTTGTATCAGATCTGACAAAATTCTAACCACATCCTCCCACATTACCTCTGCTCAACTACACTTCAGTTTACTTCATTAAAAGCCCCTTTAAGTTAAAATGGATTAGATGTCTTCCCAGATTCAATCTGTTCAGCCCATCATTAACTTCCCTCTGCATATAATGGAGCTCCCCAAGAAAAGGATGTTAATATTTGGGGTGATTGGTGGAGATGGAAGCAGTCATCAGAATCCACAGGGTTGGGAGGCAAATCAACAGTGTGGGCATCTCCAAGCCTGATGCTAAGGGACAAATTAGCTCAGAAACATTGATTCTGCCACTTCTACTCCTTAGAGCAGTTGAAAGCACCAATAAGAAGTGATTATTTAAAATACTCTAAGAGAAACAAAGTGGGGAGGGGCCCAAAAGACTAGGGTAAATGGTGCCCTGATGGTAAAGGTGGTGTGGAAACCATACGTTCCCCTAAATCACCTAGTTGTAAACCAGTGCTACTTCAATAAAGAATGAATGTGGGCCTCCCTGGTGGCACAAGGGGTTTAGTCTCAGCACTATGAATCGATCCCCAGCCAGGGAGCTGACCCATATGGCGCAGCAGACCTCTCCTGTCTCACCCGCTGCTCCCCTCAGCAGTGTATCTCAGATCTACCTGTTCAGCTCCCCACTCTGTCTCTGGTGAATTCTCTCACCATCCCCCATCCCCAACACACACACACACACACACACACACACACACACCCCTCTGGCATATACCCCAGCTCTTGTATGTATAAATAAATAAATCTTAAAAAAAATAAAATAAAGAATGAATGAATGAGTGAATGAAAGACTATTCAAGAAAGAAGGAGATATGGAGTGATCTCAAGGGCACGTAACTGGAATTAAGAAACCTGGGGTTCTAGTCTTCCCTCTGTCCCTAACTTAATGTATGACACTGAAATAGCCACCTGAGTTCCCTCCAAGTTCTTCTCTCATCAGCAAAACCAGGCCAGTCATCTCAGGGTGCCTTGCTACTTATAAATGGTTGTGGCAATTTCTCCTGCATGCTTAGTTTTGAATGAGAAAGACAATTATTATGAAGATACTGAATGCATATTCTCTGAAAAATGTCAAGGAAAGCAAAGGTCAGAATACCAACCTCCATGCAGGGCTCAAGCCCTATCGGCAGAGATCACTAGGGAGCACCCACCAGTCCTCTGCCTCTCCCATCCTGCCCCATGCTGTGATTACAGATCAATATAGGGAAATGCATTTCTGGGGGTCCAAAAGTTTCTAAACCTCAAGGTTGGAGTTTATGACCCTTTCAAGGTTCTGTAATTGGAAACAATGCTTTTCACTAGGCAGAGTCTTCAGTGAATTTCACAATAAACATCCACAATTGAAATTTTTAGTGTCTTTTGCATATTTGCTATCAACAAAGAGTAAGAGAAAGAGAAGCCAGCTGTAAAGCGATGTTTGTTTGCTTTCACATATCCTTATTGTCTGAAATAATCCTGATTTGTAAGTCTTCAGCCAGAGGACTGTCAAAGGTCATAATAAAATGCTTGCAATGTTTCTGTTTGGCTTTTTACAGAGATTATCCATTTTGGAACTATTTAGAGCAATATTAGTGTCTTCAGAATAATGTTACAAGGTGGCATACGTATCATCTGGTCTATCACTTTAAAAATTACAATACCTTATTGTTTAGGACCTGTCAAATAGTGGCATGACTGTTTTTATTAAAAAAAGAATTAATAAAAAGACTCAGTGAAAAACTACAAATTTATTTTTATCCTAAGTATTTTAAGCTTGAGAAAGAAAAGGAATGCATCTGTTATTTCGACCTTTTCCAGACCTATTTGCCTTGCAGGTTGCATCAGTAATTCTTCAACATCTAAATTTGCCAACAGTTATGCATATAAAAAAACCATTTTTCAGCCATTTCTTTTTCCTGGTTCCTTATGAAGGAGACATTCTAATTTTCTCGTACAACACATTAAAGCCACTTGATATGACTTGAGTTCACGATCACCAAGTAAATATTTACTCAGTATAAGAAGAAGAATGGCTACCTTTTATTGAACCAGATGTTCTGCTAGATGAGCTGCATCTATTATTTGTAAATTCACAACAACTCTGCAATGCAGACATAATTATCCCACCTTACAGATAAGAAAATTAAGGATTTGAGCATCTAAGACGTGTATTTGAAGACACATAGTGCGTATGTTATGGAGTCTGGATTAAAAATCAAGCGGTGTTCTTTCCAATTAATCCTAAATTGCCAAGCCTCTTTATAATCAAACAGAGAGCCATGCAGAAAAAATATGATTGATGTGGAATCAATTGCTAATTCTGATTATAGTTTCTGTGGTTATGGGGAGTCAGCAGAGCAAAGTAAATTTCCAAAGGCCTAAATTCAAAACCAGCTCCATCACTTACAGATACATATTTTTAGGGAAGTCTCTTAGTTTCTACATCACCTTATGAAGCTGAGAAGATTAAATAAGGTAAATCTTATAAGTACTGAACACATTACCTGCTCCTACTATGGATTTAATAAACGGTGTATCTATCTCTTTAGTTTATCCTGTTTTAAAAAAACATGCAAATTTCACTGCCCTATAAGCATAAATATTCTAAAGTAGTGGTTCCTTGACTTCCTAATGCCACAAGTGTTGTATTTCTTTTGTTTTGTCACTTAGGAGCAGGGACATAAACCACCTTCTTACAGAGGATTTACAGGTTTTGTAAGAGAAGCTGCTTCCCTGATGCATGGGGGAGAAGCAGCAATTCTTTCATAAAACCAGAAAAATAAAGCCCACTTTCCCTCCTCAGACACAAAGTTTCCATTATGTGAAAGCAGATTGAATGTGGGTCCAGCAGGATTTGTCATGGGGTCTAATAGGAAGTGAAATGGAACTGAGATTCAACATGATCTATCTCAGTAATTTTTATAAATACCAAATGGAAAACTTTTTTGGTGCTGGAATGAAAAGGTGAATTGACTGTCCCTTCAGGACTGGTCAGACCTTCCCAGAGGTCATTCGAACTGAACCAAAGAGATGTTAAAAAGACTTGAAAAACCAATGTCTGTAGCCACTAAACAAGGTCTCGCCAACACCCATACTTGTAATGGGATTAGGCAGCAGTTGTTTTCAGTGGTGGACAGAGTTGCTTTCCTAAAACATTGTGGAGAACTGTGTTCACTGGGGCCAGGAAAAAGTGACGGTTGATTTAACCCAAAGAGTTCACCAGAAGGAAAGCTTGGACGTGCAGCTTGGACCGAGTGCTGTCTGCAGGGAGGACTCTCCAGGGAAAAATTACTGGTCTTACCCAGTTGCAAAAACCTGTCTGATGCTGAATTATCTCCTTTAACACCCCCACCCCCACTCCCCAACTACACTTTCTGGCGAAACTGCACTGTTCTACTACATGGAGTCTTTCCTCTTCTGAGCTCCAGGCTTTTGCCATAATTAAGGTTCCCTATGGCATCCTGCGCATGCATGTCCCGGTAGGTTTTCCTTTCACTCAGGGCTGCTAGCTTTAAGAAGCTTGATGCCACTAGGAAGTGAAATCTATCTGCATTCCACCTAGGATTTATGTACGTATGCAATGAAGTTGCATAAACCCAAGGATGCTGCTGCCAGCCAGCCAAGCCCTCTGTGGGAGTGACTCTTCCAAATGTCTTACTGTTTGCTCAGGATGTTTTCATAAAAGCAAAGAAAGGGAGATGTATTACTGGCCGCATATGACGGGTGGGGTTCTAAGCTTAAGTGTTTCATTGAACTCTCACCATACCTGTAGTCATGATTTCCGTGTTGCAGTTGAGAAAACCAAGCTTCAGAGAGGTTCAGCAACCTGTTCGAACCACACAGCTAGTAAATGCTAAAGTCTGGAGTAGAACCCAGATCTTTTGACTCTAAGCCTGGAATACTAAAGGAAGTGAAAGTTGGAGAGGAGTGAGGGAAAAAAAACAGGTATTGAAGTTCTGCTTATGGAATTTAGATTTCAGCATTAATTTTGTAGCTGAAAGAAAATTATTCAAGGCAATGAAAAAGTCATTTTTTGTTGTTCTCTCAACCCTTTTCTGGGTGCCTTTCCTTATTTTTTTAATTCCATATCTGCATTTCCTCCATTTATTTATATTTTCCACCTTATCAAAAAGATTTTCTTACTAACTCCATGTTGTCAATTGGAAAATGGAGCTCAGAGAGGTAAAGGAGTTTGGTCAAGACCAAAGCCAGACAGAGACAAGATTAGAACTCAGGTTTCTCTGACTTGACTCTTCATCACAGCACACAGCTCTGTATGTTCACATGCACAGACTTGCATGGTAGTAAGTATCTGAATATATGTTCATATAAAATTTCAACTTGCCCACTTTTATAAAAAAGTTTCAAAACACTATACTTTTCAGACAGAAACTACCCAAAATGTTACCACGACCTATAACATGAGGAAAACAGCAAAAACTAAGGAATACAAATAAAAGCTACAATAACCAAAGCTGAAGTCATCGGATGCTAAAGGTTATTGACTCCTTCACAAATATCTTAAAAGGAATCCTTCTGTCTTCACTAGTCATCATTTTTCTCAGTTAATATCATTGCTGCACAAAATATCGTAGTTTAGGAACAAAGAAAATAATTTTGGAATCCGCTACAGAGGGAAAAAAAGACATTTCAAGGAGAAGTGGATTTTTTTCCACTTGTTTTTGCTTTACCATGGCACATTAACTTAATGAAAATTTCCCTTGTGGATAGGAACAGTTGTTTTGACCCTATGAACTTATATGTTTATCTTGATGGTTCTAAATTTAGCAAAGCATTTTTGCCAACATTGATCCTGGAGAATTATTCACCTGCTGGTGAGTCAATAGTTGCATGGGTGTATGATATCATGAGGGATATTGACTGTCAAGTTTATTTACTGTAATGGATGATTTTTAATTGTTCTTTGCCCCTGTTCCTAAAATAACTAAACAGTGATATCACTTCACTGGATGAAGAAAGGCTTTTAAGTTAGAGGGGAAAGGCTTCAGGTGGTGTGGACCTGAGGAGAGGTTGGGCGTGTCCAGAGAACCTCTGGAGTTATGGAGACACTGGCAAAGCTACCAGCCCTCAGAAGCCAGGAAGAGTGTGGTTTCCCTTGGGAAGTGTCCCCTGCCTTTCCTGCAGGATGGCTCCTTCCTCATGGACTCCATGCCTCCATCCTGGCTCACCCTGTGCTGCCTTTCACAGTGAACGATCCGTCCCCTGCAATAGTGCATGAAGCACAGCGCGCCCTCGGGAATCGTGTCAGCTTACTGAGTTTGTTCACGAGGCTGTTTCCACTGCACATCTTGAGCTCCCTAAGTATAAAGATGGTGTGTATTTATGGAATTTGCATCCCCAGAGCTCTGCATGCCCACACCTTCACACGCGCTCAGTGGAAATTTGTTGCAAGACAGTATGTGCATGGGGAGAAAGACTTTGGAGCCAGTTAGCCGGTGTGTTCACTCTTTAATATCAGGAGATGGTCCTTGTTATAGGAGGGTGGTTAAATGTGTAGACACTGGAGCTATATGCCTGTGTTTGAAGCCCCATGCTACCGCTTAACTGTTCACTCAGTTTCCCCATTTGTAAAGTGAGGGTGCTAGGGCTATCCATCTCAAAGGATTACTGAACAATTTCAATGAGAGCTAATATGTGTAAAATATTTAGAACATCCTCACATGTACTAAGTGTTCAGTAATTGTTAGCCCTTGCTTTTGTTATTATTATTATCACTGGCTTGTGTTCTGAAGTTGACTAGTGCCTCCAGTTTGCTATTTCTGCTTCGAGGCATCCCAATTGAGTGTCAAGTCAGAGAGCATTAAGCATCTGATAAATCCAAGCGGTAGAGTCCCTGCTTCCTGGGAAATGCCAGCAGCTCTTGCTTCACCTTACCTCGCCCTCCATTTGCTCCCTGCTCCGTCGTCCTTGCTTCTTGTCAGCACTTGATCTCTGTGGCTATAGCTCTAATTTTCAACTCTTCTTGCTTTTTGCATTGCCAATGTTTTTTGGTTGGGTTTTAGGTTTTTTATTTGTTTGTTTTTGATTTGAACTCAATTTCCCCTTACAAAGCTTACCACTCGACCTGTACTCTCCACTCTGACCACTACTACTCATCACTAACTTGCCCAAGTTAAAACTCCCAGAAGAAAGGAGGCTTGGAAAGGCTAAGCAATAAGGCACAGAGCCAGGACCTGTAGCAAGTGCTCTGTACAACTACAGTCAGGAATCCCGAACTAGCGGCCATCATACATTCCACTTTGATTCTGCTGACATAGGAAGTTGAGTGTTGGCCATTTTGGAGTTATCTTATGAGAACAAACCACTTAGATGGGAAGCCAACATAACCCCAGCAATCATACACCAATATGCCCTTACTTTTCTCATTATTGTGGTGTGCAGGATTCCTATAAGATAAAATAAACATTCTTTCTTTATGACCAATGTCTGTACAACAAAAGATCAACTTTTAGTACAAGTTAAAAATGTGTGCAGTTAGTAATTAGAAAAAGAGCTGCATAGGAAGTTAGTGGATCACAACAGAATTGATAGGATATTCATAAAGATCTAGATATTTCTTTCAACAAAACCAAGGGTTGTACTCACAAAGTCAAAATTGATGACCCACTAGCTAAATCTGATGGTTTGGGAACAGAGGAAACATATTGTTAAAAATGTATGCCTCTCAATCAGCTTCCGTGTTGCAAACCAATGTTACATCAATAAGAAACAAATAAATGAATCCTGTTTTATTAAACAGAACATGGACTCTCCAGCATGCCTCAGCTACCAGCACTCATTTTCAATTGTTCTTTTAGAATTTTAGCTCACTGATCTATTATATAGAATGAATATGAAGAATTAAGGTTTGATATATAACATGTGTTTCCCCTATAGATGCCCATTAATTTTGCTACCCTATTTTTTAAATGACATGTAGTAGACATTTGAATTATTTTAACAAAATGCCTCTTTCCCAGGAACCTATAAACTCATTTTAAAGAGGCATAACCCTGGGACAGTGTTGTCTGAGAATCACTGAAACATCTTTCTTACTAGTTAAGATTTAGGCTCACATTCATTTACCCAGAATATGCCAGACACTATGCAAAGAATTTTCATGAGCTTTTCATTTACTCTTGACAAGAATCCAATGCATTTTTAGTAATATTATTCCCATTGCACAGGTTGGGAAACTTTGGTTAAAAAAGAGTTAGTCCCCTCAAAAGCTGACCATAGAATTGAGGCAACCAGAAGGGAGAGGGAGGGAAAAAGGCAAGGGGAAAACAAAGTAGGGAGGGAGCACAGTGGCCTGTGGGGATGGCCTGTGGGCGTTTTGGTAGTGAGTGTCTATGGTAACAGCACCTAAAGGGGGCCTATATCCCTGTAAAACACAAACAACAGTGCAGATCAACACTGCTTCAATTAAAAAAATACACTAAAAAATAAAATATAGTCATAATGAAAAAAAAGATAAAAAATTGTAATTTAATTTTTAAAAAGGGTTCATCAATATAATATTACTGGGAAATGGTAGGTTGTGGTTTGGAACTTAAAATCAGTGTTCTTTATCATTTCCTGCTGCCTCCCACTGGTGTGATTCAGCCCTTGGAGATAATTTTTAAACAAATCAGTACCCATTAATAATGATTCCATCGTCCCTCTCTGTACCTTGTCAGGATTGTAATGGAGGAAATCATCAGTTGTTTGAAATATTCAATAACAATTCCTCGGACGGTAGTTCTAATTTTAGCTTCCTGTGGACCCTGTTTCTTCAGGCAAAGAATAATTTGCATGGCAAGTTCACTTATGAGTAAGACATTAGAGTTGAAACCAAGGACACTTAGAATAGTTTCACAGGATAACTTGGTTTCAGAACTGCATTAAAACTTGCTAAAAATTCAACCTTGATTGTGCACTCTTGGTTATATACTTATATTTTTATAGTTTTCAAATGACTATTAAATTCTACTTCAACACAATAACCATTTATATTTCCATGATAATAAGACTAACTTTTTAAAGCTCATTTGAAACTGTGTTTTTATTCCTGGTAATAAACTTTGCCACTCTTCAACCACTCTCCAGGCTTTTAAAAATTATAAGAAGTGGGGGACCCACCACCCAGGTTTTCATCCCATGTCATCCATCCTCTATTCAGTCAACTACTAACCCTTAGCCCACTTGCCCTAAATTTTTAAAGATATTTCACTCCTATCTCACTATCATTCTTACCTACACTATTTTAGCACCATTCTTGGTCAATGCTATAGTTCAGAGAGACTGATCAGGGAGTAAATATTTTAGGCATGTGGGGTAAGATCCTAAAACTAGCATATTCTGTAGAAGGTTATGTCACCTCTTGCCCCACCACCACCCCAATGGCCTTGGGTGCTATCCTGGTTAGTTTCACCCAGTGCCCCAGGGACTCAGATCCCAGAATACTCTTTCTTGGAAAACCTGGTCATTAAACTCAGGCAATTAGCCAGAGATGAGGGGACTCACTGGGCTGCTGATTTCTAGGCTGTGATTCCACAGCTTGGTGCCCAGCATCTGCCAACTGTGCATTCTCCAGTGAGTAGGTGGTGACCAGCCGAGTCTGGAGCTGCAATGAGGAGGGGTCACCACCCATGGAGGCCAGCAGCGCAGTGGAGGTGGCCCTGGGGGTGAAGGGACTTAGAATTGAATTTATAAGAAATGGTTGCATTTTTTGGCAATGAGGAGTCACAGCTATAAAGACGAATGTCAAAGTTAGGGTGAAGATAGAGCACTGGGAATAAGAAGGTTCAGAGGTGGTAGGTCAAGCTATTGAAGTGATAATTTACATAACGAACTAGCAAACTACAGTCAAATATGGTCCATTTTAGTCCGCAGCCTGTTTTTGTCTGATCCCTGGGACCACTGGAGTGGGCTTGCATTGTGAGCCACAGATAGCAGAGTAATTCTGAGAACTGAGAGGAGGCAGGGATTCTGGAAAGTTAGCAGCACACACTGAAGCTTAGTTTCATGCTCAGGTAATTTGCTCAGGGGAATAACTATCAGGTTCAATATTGACAGTTTATATAGTACATGGAAAAGTTGAAATAACCCTAACCCTGTCTAAGACGGAACTCTCTGAGTTTTAGGAGAAATCTTGTCCCTCTCTGAAACGCCAAAAGGCCACTTCACCATTTTCAGTTTTATGGGTCAGATATCAATTGATAGTTACACATCAATATTTACATCAGTATATGATGATATCTGGGAGCACAAGTATTCCCACTTTGTTCTTGGCGGGCCCAAGTTCTTTGCATATCCATGTAAATTTTAGAATTTGCTTGTCAATTTCTACCCAAAAAAATCTGCTGGATTTTAATTGGGATCCCATTGTATCTATCGATCAAATTGAGGACAGTTGACATCTTTAGAAAGATTGTTCCCCCAAAGCATGGTGTATGTCTTTGTTTAAGTCACCTTTAATTTCTCTCAGCTACGTGGAAATTTTCAGTGTAGAAAGTTTATACTCCTTTTGGTAAATGTAATCTTATGCAAAGTAAATGGCCATTTTTATATTTATTTTTGATGCATTTATTGCTCTAATATAAAAATGTATTTGATTTTTATATATTAATCTTTCATCCACTATCTTTGATGAATTCACTAGTTTTTATATTCTACCTGGACATTCCTTTGGATTTTCTGATCACATTTGCTTTTAACTTTAGTAATCCCACTGATTTGACATTATTTCTATGAAGTTTAAATTTGTTTAAGTTTTAAATTTGTCAGGGGGAATGTGAATAATGTGAGAAAGCAGCATAGATGAAGTGCTACACAGGAAGCAGAGATATAAAACAGACAAGAGGTTATTCTAGTTTAAGTCTCTTTTTCTAGTCATGTTTCTCTTTCTCACTGAGAATCCACCTTAAGACTTGATAACTCCTGCTAAATCCCAGAAGAAAGAATTTCCCATTGATATCTTTGGCAATTATTCTGAAATTCTCTTTTTTTTAAATTTTTTTTAAAGGTTTATTTATTTAAGCTGGGGTACAGGCCAGAGGCATGGGGCAGCGAGAAGGTTCACCAGAGACAGAGGGGGGAGCAGAACAGGCAGGTCAGAAATGCACTGCTGAGGGGAGCAGCGGGCGGGGCAGGAGAGGTCTGCCACGCCATGTGGGAATCTCCCCAGCCCGGCTTCGAACTCGCGTCACCGCTGCCGACAGCTCCACAGCGCAGCGCTTAACTGCTGCGCCACCAGGGAGGCCCCTCTTCTGAAATTCTCCTTCATCCATCTTGTCCATCCCAACTCCTATTGTGCATAAACACTGAGGACTAGAAGATTAAACCACTTCTGCAAACTTTCTTATATTTAACAATGTCAGGAATTACCCACATGGAAATATTGATATAATAAAAGACCAAAGTTATAAGATGATTTACAGGTCTTATTAAAGAATGGCATAGAGAAGTGAAAGAGTTCAGGCTTTGGCAGTCTAAGACTTAGGTTCAAATTCTCACTCTTCCACTTGCTAGGTGAGTGACTTTGAATAAATTACCTTTGTAAGTGTCATTTTCCAGCACTTCTATAATGGAGATATCAGTTGCCTCCTCTCAGGGATACTGTGGGGATTCAATAAAATGACACATCTAAAGCGCCTGGCTCCGGGGTGGGTGTGACATAGACATTCCATAAGTACAAGTTGTCCTTATGGCCCTATTGTTTTGAGATATGTCACACTCAACCTTTTCCCAAGAAAACCCTCACTACAAGTCAATGGAAATTAATTTGATATCTTATTAATTATATTTTATTTTTCTGTTTTTGAACTGTAACACACCTAAAGATGTTACTGTATTTCAGAAGAATTTAAAATTCAAATAATTTGCTGTGACCTCACATAAAAGTGAGGATGGCAGCCAATAAAAATACTGTTCTGTTAGATCCTTATGCTTTACTGCATCCCTCAATATTCCTTTCCCATTCTTTAGAGCAGCTCTTTCAATCTACTCCAGTCTCTCAAAGGCTTAAGGATATCTCTGTCCTATAACTCTCAGCAAATCTGGAAAAGTGAAAGTTTTCAGCCTTGAAACTCACTTAGGACTCCTTCCCCAACTCCACGATGTCTCTGGCACTTCATTTCTTGTTTATTTTCCTTCTCGGTTCAAGGATATTTCCTCCCTTCTTTCTATGGAAATACCTTCAGTTGTATCCTTCAGCTCACATTCTTTTATCTCTTCACAAAGTTCTCAATCTTTTATCTTCTCTGCCTTTCACACTCTTGATTTTTTAACTGATTATACTCATCCCCTGGCGTGCAAATAGATTGAGAGTTTAGTCCTTGCCTGTCTTCCCATTGTATATTAGCTCTTTGGTGTTCTCTTGTATTATAGCAAATCTCCTTTCCTGATGATTTTCAAATTCTTAGCTGTGGCTCTGACTTTAGGCTTGAGCTCAGGATCAATATTTCCTACTATTCCATACTTAGTCCTGGGTCATAATACCCTTAATTCAACTTCAGTGAGGCCAAAATAGAATGTTGCACTCTTCTACCCACCCACTTTCATTTGAGCTTGATCTTGAGGAGGGCTAGCTCCTCTGCGCTGGGCTAATGGGTATGGGAGCTACTGGAACTGGTGGGCCTGGAACTAAAAGAGTAAATGTCAACTATAAGCCTATCCAGAAGTGAAAAATAAAGTCAGCATTATAATGACATAGACAAAAGAAATTAATATAGTGGAGTAGGGGGTCAACAGACTAGAGCAAAGTGGATATTAGGTAGGTGGGATGTATTACTCTCCAGCCATCCTCATGGTTGAGAATACAATTCCAGTCAATGCTTGAGGATACATGAGCAGAGATACCAGGAATAATGAACTGGCAAAATTTACTGATGTTCAGGACCAATACAGTAAACCAAGGTAGTTTTCCTAGCCTCAGTAATAGAATTGACTAAATTGAAAAGGAAGTTTGGTCCAGTAATCCTCCTTCTATGTAGTTGTCTGAAGGAAATGAAATCACTCTCACAGAGAGATATCTGCACCTCCATATTCATTGCAAAATTATTCATAGTAGCCAAGACATGGAGCCAAATTAAGTGTCTGATGATGGATGAATGGATAAATAAAACATAAATATGAATATATGCTCACATGAAATAATATTGAATCAAGGAAAAAGAAGGAAACCCTGTTATTTGCAACAACATGGATGAATCTTGAAAACATTAGGCTAAGGAAAATAAGTCAGGAATAAAGATTAAAAACTGTAAGGTCTCACTTATATGTGGACTATAAAAAATTCTAGCTCATGAAAACAGAAGAACAGTGGCTACCAGGTGCTGGTGGAGTTGGGGAAAGGTGGGGAGGGAATGAGAAGATGCTGACCGAGGGATACACATTTCCAATTATAAGATGAATAAGTTCTAGAGATATATTGTCCAAACTAGTGACTATAAGTTAACCATAGTGTTTTGTATACTTGCAATTTTCTAAAAGATTAGATCTTAAATGTAGTCACCAACTAAAAAAAAAAGAAAAATCAACTATATGAGGTGATAGGAGTGCTATCACTTTATAACCTATATGCACATCAAATCATTATGCTGTACAACTTAAACTTACACAATTTTATTTGTTAATAATAGCTTGATAAAGCTAGAAAATAAAAAGTAAAGAAAGGCTGGGGTTGAATCATAATAGGAAAAATACAGCAGGTGTGAGGTAAAGTTTCCTTGGATTCCAGCTTTATGAAGCCCAGACTAATTGAGCTAAATCTATTCTGTCTTTATTGAGCACTTATTATGTGCAATACTAAGCTGGGGACTGGGAATGCAATTGTAAATAAAAAGAAATTCACACCACACAGCTCTTTCTCTCATAGGTAGTCTTGGAAGATTAGAAAACATTAAGCTGATTACAGTAGAGAAATAGGAGAAGATGCCAAGATGGGAAAATGCAGTGTACTGAGGGGTACCAGCCCCCAAAGCAGATGCTATTAAATCAAGAAATGGGTGGAGAGTATGAGTCACATTATGGGGCTAGCCCAGTGTCTTTGATCCCTTGGGAAATTTCCAGCCTTTTATATCCCTCTTCCCTAAAATTGTACCCAGAAAACATGCCATCCCATTTCCTTTGGAACTGGGGCACAGGTGTGTTCCTAAGACTATACTAATCACAGTCATCTCTAGGAGAGCTTGATTTAGAACACGGAGAGTTGAACATGAAGGTCTCCCCAGAACCCTTTGGCCTTCAAGGTACCCAAGCCTTAGCAGCTGTGCTGACTGGGATGTCTGACTCCCAAATCTGGCTTCACATCAATCTTGGCAGCAGGCATAGCTCTAGTCAAGTGCGATTTCAAAGTCAAGTCAATCCTCAAAAATTTTATGAGCCATGTAATAACCTTTTCTGCTTAATAAGCCAGACTTGGTTTCTATCACTTGCAACTGAAAAAATCCCAACAAATATAAAAAGCTTCCCGGGGGAAATGATATCTAAATTAATATGTGGAGAGGAGCGGGAGTTAGGGGAAGAGGAAGAAAACAGTGTTTGGAGCAGAAGAAACAATATGTAGCACTGAGACAAGAAAGAGAGCACTGATTCTAAGGGGTTTGAAAAGGTGAAGTGGTTTGGGAGATGGGAAAATTGAGACTGAGTAGTTCAGAAGCCCGGCCTTGCAGCATCTCACAGACCAAGTTAAGGAGCCCTTTAGTAAGACTGTCTCAGCAAATAGCAGGTTTGAGGCTGTGGTTGAAGGTCTCAGTGAAGAATGAAGAGGCCAAAACAGTCTCAGGCTGACAACAATGCCCCTGGTCCGGTTTGCTGCATCTAGGAATAGTGTTTTCCCCAAAACTCTCTGGGCAAGGCTGAGTATAAGCTCCATATTAGACATTTCAAAAGAAAATCCCCAGAACAAGATATATAGCATGAAATACTATCCAACATGGACCAAAAAACTATCTAGGAGCGTTTCATCGAATTGGTAACCGCAGATGGACTTTCAACCTGGCACAAAAGTGTAAGAAAAATTTAATTATGTCATCTCATTTAAATATCTATGTCCAGTGCTTTTTTTTCCCAGGGAGTCCAGTTTCTAGTCCACTTCCCATACCCGAAGTCCCTTTGTGAGTCCAGGACAGCAGCAACCAGCCATGTCAGCTAGTGGGTAAATATAATGACCAACGCTAATTCGGCCGCACTGGCCACACTGGACTAAACACCATCTGGAACTTGATGACCTTAGAGCAGTGTGTTCTCGGGGGATAGCAATAGATATTGTTATAAAAATGGTTCTAAGATCAAATAATATTAAGGAACACTTCAAAACAGAATGTATGTGCTAAGAGAATTTTTAATGTCCACCAAAACTTCCAAGATGCAGCATGTTCCAAATTTATTTGATTACTATCTCTCCTGTGTCAGGATAGGTGACCCCCAGCACCCAAATTAGGTCATTTTTTTTCTTTAATGTGACCTGAAAGTCACATAAAGCTGAATCTCAGAGCAGATTTTACCCGAAAGAGAAAAAAAAATGAATCATAAAGAAATATAACCCCGATCCCATCTCTTGTCAGCCACTTCTCATCTCACGCCAATGATGCTTTCCTTTTTAGGAGAAAGATCTAATTGGACATATCTAGTGGTTGCCTTGTCATTAGGATTTTTTTTATTTCCTTTGGTTTTTATTAAGAACTTCTTCCCTGTGGAGTTGGTTTGCCTCCTTCTCTCTTGGGGAGAAAATTCCTTCATTAAGTTCACCTGGAAAATGTACCCTTTCAGGATCCAATCATATTTTCACTTTTTAAGCTGGGCCTGACACATTTTCCAATTAAGACACACACATTCAAATACAAACAAAGCCAGACCTTGAGGGGTGTAGGGAAACTTTCTTAATGAGGTCATCTGTTTCAAAAGGCAGACGCAAGGAATCAAAAATTAAACAACTCCGGGATCAAATATCAAATATAAATCAGAGTGGGGTAGGCAGTGAGGAGGGAAACCCAGACCCTGAAAATGCTTTAAATCTACAACTGGAATGGAATATCTACTTCCTGATTTGGGGGATCCCAGCAGAAGAAAATGAATTAGATTAGCTTTGTCCTCTGAGGCTGTCAGACCCCAACAAACATAAGAGCTTTCCAGAACCTTCCACCTTTGTCTTCACCAAAGGTTTTTAGACTTTAACTGATTTCACAATCCTTCTGGACTTAAGACTCTGATTGCTGGATCTCACCCCAGAAGTTTCAGAGTCAGTATCTCAAGCATGTCTACCAAGTTTCCAGATTATGAAAGTGCCCACTTTGCGAAGCAGACCAGGCACTAGAAAGCCACAGCCTCCTTTGGATGAAGCACTTTTGCTTTTTCTTGCTTCCTTGTTTATTTTATAACCCATGCAAGGACTGATAACAAAATGCTTGATACAGAGCAGACATCTCAGTCACAGGGACACTGGGTTCTGTGTCAAAGATGCTGTCCTGAGACCGTTTACTCTAATCACACCCTATGCAGATAGAACAAGGAGAGGCCTGTCACGTGGACTGTTGTGAAGACTAAAACCAAACTCCCAATAGATTTCATGACCCACACGAAAGACCTATGTGAAGGGAGCCACAATGAATTTTATCTTACTGGTTTTCAAAAACCCTGGTGATAGAATGCCCCTAAACTCTAAGGACTGAACAAAAAGAATCTGGGTGTTTTTATAGCATTTATCAAAAATCCAATGGGCAAAACATATTCAAAACATCACCAGTTTTCCAGGACATAACCCAAGAATTATAAAACTTATACCCAAATCACTGAGGTTATTTCTCTAAATGAGATTCTCTTTTTGATTGGGGAATATTTTCTCCAATTGTTTTTGCCTTTAGATGGTTCCCATCAGCAGCTGGAGTTGGAATTGGGGCCCCCAGGCTGCAAAAAAAGATTCCAGGAGGAATTCCCTCCCCATTACTAAGTGCAAGCAAGCATGGAGAGACCTGTTTCTTAGGCATTTCCTCAGGGTCCCTCTCCCTGATTTACTCCATCCTTTCCCATCAGACTAGGCTAGAACCCCCTCTGGTGTACCCCCGCTGCACCCTTACTTCTGTATTTTGCATGTCTTTAATCACTTCATGAATTATTTGTGATACTTGTTTTCTCTTGTCTACCATGCTTTTTGTGAGATGACTATGTCTACAAAGCTCCCAGCTGCACCCTCTAGAGTCCAACCTGGAACATAAAAAGTCCATAGGAAATATGAATGAGGTTCAGGTCAAAGGACCAAATTTCCAAGAATCTCGAGCTGCAGAATGAGAAAATCAATTTATTTCTCTTGTGTATACATATATACCAATCAGCCTGTTTCAAGACTACCTATATTTGACAAGAAAAAATTAGGTGACTCCACTAGTGTGTTTTGATGATTGAGTATTAGAATTTCCCACTGAATGAAGGACTTTATTAATTTGGTGTAAGAGCCAAAATCAAGAATTATAGGAATTTCTACTTAAGAGATAATGATACTTTGGGGTTCTATAGACATTGGGAAAGCAAATAATAATAAGGTACCTACTTAGAATTTAACTCAGTTATATTATTTTTTCCCTTGGAAATACTGACCTTCTTCCTTATTACTTTGCTTGGTATATTTGCTCCAATATGGATATAAATGTAAATGCATTTCTGGGCCCTGGCGTTTCTTTTCTCATTTTAAATTATCTCTCCACTTCACCACAAATTGTATATTTGAAGTTCCATTTGTGGCCAAAATGCAATTGTTTAATTGTGCAGTATGTAATTTGTAATATAATTATGCTGGCCAAATTATTTCCTGGGCTGCTCAATTACTGGGATTACATTTGTTAAGTTTACAAGCCACATGCTGTTATTCTCCTTTCCCTCTGGCTGGTAAATAGTTTTATTTTGCTTTTAGTTCTTAGGTTCAGGGCTTGAGTGAATATCATGAGGGGCAGTGAAATTTGATATCTTGTTTTCTACCATCATAGCCCTACTTGTGTTAATGAAGATGGGAGCCGAAGCTGAAAACCCACAAAGAACTTTACTGTTATGTTTCCACTCAACACTTAGAGAAATTGATGGTAGCGTATATCAAATTCGTCTTCCAGAACATTCCATCTCATATGGGGAAAATGGCTAACATTTATCTGGTGCTTTCTATTTGCCAGACAGGAGACTAAGCACTTTACATACATTTAAATGTTCACCTTTGGAACAAACCTGTGAGATCAACATCACAAATATCACTGTGTCTTAGCTACTTCCCCTGAAGCAAAGTCGGGTGATAAAGGCTTGTTTCAGCTAGTTTGTTTGGGCAGGCAAACAAAGAAAGGGAACAGGCATTGAGGAGAGTCAGCAGGGGAGTGTGGGAACCAACCCAAGGCAAGGGTGTGTTATGTGGCTGAATTACCCTGTGGGCAACAGAGGTTCTGACTGGCAGGTCAGATCTGAGAAGCTGTGCAGAAAATACTCCAAAATTAGTGGAGTATTAGTGCCGGGGTGAGACTCTAAGAGCGTATTTTTATCCTGGATTCTGTCTCTCTAGTCAAGAGAGTATTGATACCATAACACTTCTAGGGTGACAATGTCTCAGAGTCCTGCTTTCTGCCAGTACCTCAAGTGACTGCAGTAGAAAGTCCTGGGGCAATATGTAAGACACGCTTGAGGCGGCCAAGGGGCGCTACAGTTAACTTCCCTACATCTAAGTAAGGTGGTAGGAGACATGAAACAAGAAACAGCGGAAGAGGGTCTGATCACATCAGACCAAAGAAATCTCCAAAGAACTCACATGACTCAACAAAAACAAAGCAAAATATCCAGTCAAAAAATGGGTAGAAGAACTTAACACTTTGTGGTCCGCTCACGTATTAGTACATGATTTTTAACCAGTATCAGCTGGCCGCTCACGTATTAATATGTGTTCATCTAGTCCCCAGTTTTTCACACCGCAGTAGATTTATTTGGAACTATTAGGAGCTATTTCTTTGATCATACTCAGTCTAGAAGCTTTACACATTGTTTTGGTGAAAGTGTAAGGTGTTTTATGAGAGAGATTACAGTTTTTTTAATATCCAGTAGTTAAGGAGTTGTGTGTGTTTTATTGAATACTTATACCATTCATGCGGTGGCACAGAAAATGGCCAGCCCAAGGGCTGGTAAATTTAAAGGGCACCGGCACACAAAATGTTAAAAGACACTTCTCCAAAGAAGAAGTGCAAAGGGCAAACAGACATTTGAAAAAAATGTTCAATATCCCTCAAAAGCAGGGAAATGCAAATAAAAACTACAATGAGATACCACCTTACACCAACAACAATGGCATACATTAAAAAAAAAAACAGAAAACAACAAATGTTGGCTAATACGTGGAGAAAAAGGAACTCTCCTACACTGTTGGTTGGACTGCAAACTGGTCCAGCCTCTAAGGGATGCTGTATGGTGATTCTCAAACAGCCAAAAATGGAGCCTCCGTACGACCCAGCAATTCCACTTCTAGGAATATACACAAAGGACACAAAAACAGTAATCCAAAAGGTCACATGCACACCTATGTTTATTGCAGCACTATTTAGAATAGCCAAAACATGGAAACAACCCAAATGCCCAAAAATTGATGACTGGATCAAAAAAATGTGGTATATGTATACAATGGAGTACTATTCAGCAATCAAAAATTATAAACTAACTCAATTCTCAACAACATGGATGGAGCTAGAAGGGATCATGCTTAGTGAAATAAGTCAGAAGGAAAAAGAAAAATTTTCGAACGGTTTCACTTATAGGAGGACTATAAGAGAGCCAAACGAGAAATCAGAAAGAGAAATAGCACACAAAACATAACAAAAGCAAAAACTAGCAGACAACCACAAATAAGAGACATTCTACAGGGGAGGGGGAGGAAGAGCACAAGGGACTATGGTGATGGTTCACTGGTGAATTGGTGGTGGGAAACTTATGGGGTGATACACAATAATGTAAAGGATATAAATTAAATTTTAAAAATTTTAAAAAAAGAGACGAGTGGAGCCCTGCATACTGCTTTCCTTTTCACATACCTCAAAGACCATTTATTAATATTCCTATAATTCACCAGCATTTTAACACTTTTATTGGAGAATAATTGCTTTCCAAAAAATTATTATCATGAGTGTATTCAATTAGATGAATTGGACATATACATATGCCCATGATACCATCACCACAATCAACATATTAAACATAGCCATCATTTCCAAAATTTCCATCAAGACCCTTTACTGTTTTTATTTTTGTAGTAAAACACTTAACACAAGATTGACTTTATGAACAAAATTTTACATGTGCAATATTGTTAACAATAGAGTTCACAACAGAGCACCAGAAGTTATTCACCTTGTATCACTGTAATTGCACACGCATTGAACAACTCCCCATATCCCCCTCCCCCACCCACTGATAGCTACCATTCTATCATCTGTTTCTATAATTTTGACTATTTTAGATACTTCATACATGTGGAATCATTAGTGTCTGCCCTTCTGTAACTGACTTATTTCACTTAGCAGGATATCATCAAGTTCCATCCCTGTTGTCACAAAGGAAGGGTTTCCTTCTTTTTTAAGGCAGAATAATATTCCATTGTGGCATATATAATTCTTTTCTAATATATTTCTATATGGATAGACACTTCAGTTATTTCCATATACTGACAAATATGAATAATGCTGCAATGAATACAGCAGAATCTTTTCAAGATTCTGATTTCAGTACTTTTGCATAATATACCCAGAAGGATTGTCAAATCCTATGGTAGTTCTATTTTTAATTTTTTGAGAAACCCCCCATATTGTTTTCTATAGTGACTGCACCATTTTATATTTCCCCAAATAGTGTGCAAGGGTTCTAGTTTCTGCACATCCTCACCAACACTTATCTTTTGTTTAATTATAACAGGTGTGAGGCAACATCCCATTGTGGATTTGGTTTCATTTTCCTCATAATTAGTGATGTTGAATATCTTTTCAAAAATACCTGTTAACCATTCATATGTTTTATTTAGAGAAATGCCTCATAAGTTCTTTGCCCACTTTTAAAATCATGTTATTTTTTTTTACTGTTGAGTTATAGAATTTCCTTATATTTTTCAGAAATTTACCCCTAATCAGGTATCTGATATTTTCTCCCATGTACATGTCTTAGATTGAATTTCACTCAACTGATTGTTTCTTTTACTTTTTAGTTTGATGCAGTCCCAAGTCTAGAATCGAGGACATCCTTCTTCTAAAGTCTCTAGAGAAGAATCCTGTCATAACTTCTAGTGACTTCTAGCATTACTTGGCTTGGGGAAGTAGCATTTAAATTTCTACTTCATCTTCACATGACCATGTCCCCTCTCTCTCTGTGCACAAATTTCCCTTTTCTTACAAAGACACCGGTCATATTGGATTTAGAAATCACACTAATCCAATATTACCGCATTTAGATTGACTACATCAGTCTGACCTTGATTACATATTGGACCTATTTCCAAATAAGGTGTGTTTACAGATTCTAGGTAGACATAACGTGGGAAGGAAGGAGACACTATTTAATCCAGTACATGACCAAAGTTTCTCTCCTTTGAAAACATTCTTTTAGATATATTTATTTTTTTAATTTCAGAAGTAGCTCTTCATAGCTCTTTCAATAGCTGAATATGAGGACTGTCTGAATATCCATTCCCTAAAGAAGTCAATTTTTTTATAGTACACTTTTTTAAAAGGCTTTGTATTCTATATGCCTCCAGATATCTTCAATATCTTTCCTGCAACAGTACGCCAGTTGATTAAGAATTTTTGGAACCTACCATGTTTAATGTTAATAGATTTTCCATCATCATATTTTACCTTGAACACACAAATTTTGCAACGGTAGTTGATGCCACAATTTAGAACAGACCAACAAGCTTTGGGAGAAATGTCCAGACCTTAATACTGGATTCACCAACTTAAGAAAATCCTGTTTTGTGAAGTTCTGGTAAATTTGGCTGCTTTAAGAAACTGACAGGCGTTTTACTAGCATTGTTAGTCATGTCAGATTTGGTCCTGTTCAATTTGACAAAGTTTCTATTCTAGTTGAGTGAAATAGATCAAATATTCAAGGTATTTTATGCAACTATGATTAGAAATTGTTCCTTTGCCTATGCATTCATTATTTTTAATCCTTGCAATACCCCTGTTGAGATTGTATCATTCAGATATATCAGGAAATTGAGACTTCAGAAGGATAAAAGATGTATACAAGGTCAGAGTAAGCAAGTGGTAAATCTGGGGATTAAAAGCAGGTTTTTATGACTCCAGGACCTATGATATCCTCTAATATCAAGATGTTTTTGACCTGGTCCACAGATATAAAATACATTCATTAATGTTACTTAGGGTTCACTATTTCTTGCTTTATATGAAAATATGTAGAAAATTGTAAACCAAAGTAATAGCAGGTATCAACCCTTATTGAGTCTTTTTTTTTTTTTTTGCATGCAAACATCTTATTCAAATGAAATTGGAAATATTTTCCCTGGTGTGATGAAATTGAAAGTAAGGGAATTTAAATTGCTTGACCAAGTGTATCACAAAATTGATAAATGCTAGACAAGGATTCAACATAAGTCTTACTTACTCCAAATCTATTCTTTCAACTACTTCATATATTGCTTCTCAACACCAAAAGCTTTAAACAAATAACATAGGAGCTCAAAATAAGTAACTTCATTTTTTAGTAGAGAGATTGTAAAAGAATGTACACAGAACTAACATTAGAGTTGTCATAAGGCATCAAAAAGATATGACAGCTAATGAAATGGAAGAGAAGCGTGAATACCACCTCCCTTATTTATTCATTTCATGTGCATTTTATGGAGCACATTCTCTGGCCCAGGCATTGTGGGCCGACCATGAATACAACAGTCATCATCTCCTTCCTCCAGCTGCTTGAAGCCCACCAGGAAAATTGACAACAGTGAGACAAACACACCAATAACTGGACTCTGATAGATTCTGGGATGTCTGTGTAGGACACACACACACACACACACACACACACACACACACACACACACACCCATTATAAGAAAAAAGGGTAGAGGGCATCTTACACAATGAAGAGAAGAGAAAGGTTTTCTAAGGAAGTGACATGAAATACTGAATCTTATATTGAAAAGGCACCAGCCCTCCCAAAGCAGAGGGAAGATCGTTCCAATCAAAGAAATCTGCAAAATTTGGAGGTGAAGGAAAAAAACTGTGAGGAAGCCTGGTGTATTGGGGGGACAGAGCCCGGCAGGAGCCAGGAGGCCATCTTAGGTCATGCTCAGAAATTTCAATTTTATTTAAAGGACAGTGATGAGCCATTAAAATGTTACACCAGAAGAGTATAATTTTCCCAACGTATGTTTCTTTGCCAATCTGGCAACTCTATGGCAAACAAATATGAGAGGACCATCTACATGGTAGAAGAGTTGGTTGGACAGTTGAAAGGGGAATCCACAAGAGGTTGGAATACCTTCTGAGGGAAGAGCAGGCAGTAGAAGAAAATTTTCTATGGGCAGTGACATATGTATTGGCCTGAAAATGTGTCTGTATTTAGGGAGAGGACAAAATCAGCATTCCAGATAAAGTAAAGAATAAGGACAAATTATAGAGGCACAAAAATATGTGGCACTTTCAGGGGTTTGGAGTAAAAGGGGTAATATATTCAGGATCAGGTTGTAAGTACCTGAGTATTGCTTATTATTCCTACTACCTCTCATCAAAAAAATGCACTGCACAAATATATATCTCATTGTTCTCTCTCTGTTACTCTCACAGGTGCATGCACACACACACACACACACACACACACACACACACAGTCACGAAATGCTGTTTTCCATCTTAATGTTGCAGATTCCTCCTGGTGTATATCTGGAGACAAGAGAAATGAGAGAAAGGTTATGTGGATAAATTGTTCTTGAATGCAGCTAAAGATAGCTCTGAACAGGTGGATCTTGGTGACTGCAGCTTTTGCAATTCAGAACATAATTCCTTTCCTATTTTCATCAAGACCACCCAGCCGACAGTCTTTACGCCTTCAAATCATCCTAACATCACTACCAGCTTCATCTTCTGGGGAAAATCAAGTGTATATCACATCATTCCCCTGTTAAGAATCTCCCCCTTGTTTGCTAAGCCTATTAAGGAGCCCCTGCTGTTCCCACTAACCACACAGCCCACCAGACGGTAAATTACTGTAAGGGGGAAAAGCCCACTTAAAAACTTAAGAGGAAATAGAAATATACAGGAAAGGAAATCAAGTAAATACATTCTCCTGTGCATGACTCAGATCGCATTCAAAGACACGCGCAACATGTCTGACAGCTCCTGCCCTAGTGATTTGGGATGTTGGCTTGGAAGAGACTTGTCTATCGATACTATTATTTAATATGTTCTTTGTTTTGGAAGACGGTATGTGGGAGGAAACCGGAGACAGACGGTGGTACTGTCTTCACACCTTGCTGCTCCTTGTGCCTTCACAATCAGAAGTGACATTACCAGAGATAACTGCTATCTTCCGGTGCAGGTGTGAGTGCAAAGACAGATTTGAAGCCAATAGTCCCTGCATACTCCACACCCATAAAGATGGGCCTTGAGGGAGATGCTGTCTGCAGGCACCCACCCCCCGGGTAGCTGTGAGTCACAGGTAGTTACTGAGTACTTGACTAGTCCAACCAAAGAACTGAATTTTTAATTTGATTTCATTTTAGTTGATTTAGACTTGAATGGCCATATTGAGTGCTACCATATCAAACAGTGCAGTACTAGACTTACCAAGATTCCTTTCTCAGCTCTTGGGTCGTGTATGTGTGTGTGTGTGTTCATGGGTGGTTGTGTTTATTTCCTGATTTGCTGTAACAAAGTGTGCCAAACTGGGCGGCATAAAATAACAAAACTTTATTCCCTTATTGCTGTGAAGCTCAGAAGTCCAAAATCAAGATGTCACAGTTGTTTTCTTTTGAGGTTTTGAGGGAGAAGCTGGTCTACCTGTGTTGCAATAATCCTTGACATTCCTTGGCTTGTAGATGCATCACTCCAGCCTCTGCTTCTGTCTTCGTGTCACCTCTTTCTCTGTATCTCTGTGTTTCTGTGTCTCCAATCTTCAACTTCTTTCACTTGTAAGGACACTGGTGTTGGATTTCAGATTCTAATGCCACAAAGATCTCACCTCAAGACCCTTAACTTAATTGCATCTACAAAGACCCTGTTTCTAAATAAGATCACATTCACAGGTACCAGGGATTAGGAGATGGACTTGTCTTGCGGGGGGGTGGGGGGGGTGCACAATTCAACCCTCTTTGGCAATATCCCAGCACTTTCTTCCACAAGCAGGCCACCTCTCCTTGTACTCACGAACTACCTTCCCAAAGAGTAACCCACATGCTTATCTTCACAATACCCAAAACCACACAAGTCTCTCCCCCAACCCAACCCCTCCTTCTGCTGTCTCCACACAACCTGAGTCCTTTTGACCCCTTCATTCAGTCAGTGATGAACATTTTTAGGTGTTCTCCAACATTGGTGGGATTCCTTCCTTGGAACCAGTTTTAACTCTGTCCTTTTCAAAAGAAACAATAGGACAGAAAACTCAGGACACTGTAAGAGCACTCAACGAGTTTCTCTACTGCCCATTTTGAATTCTTTACTTGAAAAAAACGTTAAACATTAACCAGAGAGCACTGGCTTTGTTTCAGCCATCTGCATACAAGATTTCTTCTTCTCGCATGTGTATGAGGTGTATGAATATGTTTTATGGGGAAGACAGCTACAGACCCTGGGAGATTGTGGTTCCAGGGAAGAAAGGTGCCTGACCCCAGTCGTAAGTCCCTGGTTACGGGAAAAGAGCCGGCATAACCCCAGCATCTCATCCGAGGTGGTTTTAGCAGGCCGATTGGCACTCTCCTTTGTAACAACCCTATATTTAGCAAGCTGGCACAATTTTTAGACTGTGCTTTCTCACAAGAATTTGGCAAACATTCCATGTTTCCTTTGCTGCAATATGTAGAATTGATATTTCTGACAAAATTGCTCACACATCTTAGTAGAACCTGTTTAGTAGTTGCACTTTGTCAATTTTTTTTTCCCAAGCAAAAGATAAAAAAAAAAAAAGATTCATCACATGATGTTAGAGACTGTGGAGGGGAATTGACCACAGACCTCTTGGAAAGTCAAGAGCATTAAGACTTCCTCATGGCCTCTCTCATTCCAGGCCTTCCTACCCAGACTTCCACACTTCCTGGAATCATAGCCATTCTACCCACCAGGAATGCTGACGTGGAAATACTCCAACTGCCCTCCTGCTCAAAGACTCCACCTTTCCACTCAATCTACACTGCCCAGACAATTTCATCTCCAAAAACACAGAGTTTGAATATTAGCAGATATTGGGGGAGCAAATATGGAGGGATCCTCCATTAATAACCTGTTATTTTTCCACACTTTGCATTACACTTGAAATATTTAAGTACATATTTTTAAATTAAATTGATAAATATTAGAGTGAGTCTCAAATATAATTTTAGAAAGCTAAACTCCCTCACACATAATTTTAAAATTAAAATGATTTTTAATACATAAAACATAAAACTTAAAAAGTAAACATAAAAATGAAACATAAAACATAAAATTAAACATAAAATTTATTTATTTATTTTTTATTGTTATTTATGTCTTTTACATTTTGTATTCCCCTTGGGCAGCCCACCACCAATTCACCCGTGATCCATCTCCATGGTCCCCTGTATTCTCCTCTCTTCCATTTTGTGCCCTTATCCTCCCCTCCCCCCACCCCCTACACCCCCACTGCTGAGTGTCTCTCGCCCACCCGGCCTCCCTATAGTCCTATTATAAATGAAACCATTCGATATTTTTCTTTTTCTTTCTGGCTTATTTCACTGAGTATG
>PVIJ01014553.1:0-40173 GCA_004024925.1 Scalopus aquaticus
TATTTTTGGACATCTGGGTTGCTTCCATACCTTTGCTATTGTGAACAGTGCCGCAATGAACATACGGGTGCATGTATCCTTTCGGATTAGTGTTTTTGTGTCCTTTGGGTAAATTCCCAAAAGTGGTATTGCTGGGTCGTATGGGAGCTCCATGTTTAGCAATTTGAGGAATCTCCATACAGCTTTCCATAGTGGTTGGTTTCTTATCTTCTTTCAATATGCTATCTTTTCCTGGATTTAAGTGAGAATTATATAACTCGCTGTAAGTGTCTGAAGGAATTTGAAGATTTTTATTATTTATTAATGTGTAACAGGTAACCTGGAGGATGAAAGGGAGGTGGAAAACAGGTGTGTGTGTGTTCTCTGTCTCTCTTTCTCTCTCTCTCTCCCCCTCCCTCTCCTTCCCCCTCCCTCCCTCTTTCCCTCCCTCCCTCCCTTCCTTTCTCTCTCTCTCTCTCTCTCTCTCTCTTTCTCTCTCCCTCTCTTCCCCTCTCCCCCTCCCTCTCTCTCTCTCTCTTTCTTTCTCATCCTCCCCCACATCCTGAGGGAACGTGTAATTACTGTTGAAACAATATGAAGCTTGTCCTTTTTACAGATTGCTTCCTTTTTTACTCATCAGTGGTGGTGACACCTTCTTGTCCCTGATGAAGCTGGAGATTTTAAATCAAGTGTTGTTGCCACCATTGTGATTTGTTTTCATTTCTTTTCCTTTTTCACAATTTAAAGTCACCCCTGAAAGTGTTCTTTACCCCAGTGATCTGTTGTTCCATGCCACTTAGAAATATGAGCCCTCTATGTCCTTTTATTTTTAATCAATTGGAATTTTACTTTGAGGATGGGAAAAGATTTTTCAATGCACACAAAAGCAGGTGCAGCCAAACAAAAACGCTTTTAGATGAGACTCAAAGGGTTATTTCTCACTATTTTCAGCATCTCTTTTTCCATTGAAAGAAGTCACGGGCAGATCTACAGTTGATCAGTTGACAGATCAGCAATTCTATTAAGATGAAAACTAACCTTGGAAATGTTTAGAAGGAAAAGGGTGTCCTTTGATTTATTATGCCATTTTATGCTTGTGCCATTCTTTCCCTTTCAGCTATTCAGGCTATGTTAAGTGGAAACATCTAGCATTTTTAATAAAGTGCTTCATTCCAACCAAATATTAACCAGAAGCATTTTAGAAGAGCTTTCTGATTAAAGTAAATGAAATAAAGATCATCCAGCTCTGTTCAATAATGGAGAGGAAGGCATAATGAACAGAATACAGCAACATTCTCGGGATGACAAACTATGCTGTCATTTCTTTTTGGTGCCAGCTGAGGTCTGGGTGTTTTCCTCAGGAATTACAGGGACATTTGCTTTTTAGTAGGAAGTGATACATTCTAGTTATTGTTCTTCTTATGTTCTATGAGTGATATGTGGGTCATTTGTCTATTTAGATAAGGATAGTTTCAAAATAATTATTTGTTTTTTACTAAAGTCAGCACTTGATAGCTATTTTATGTAATTTAAGCTTTGAAATTTTAGTGAAAACTTTTCAGATTTCCATGAATTTCAAAATATTCTCACCCATTTCTTTCTCTGTTGCATCTCCGAGTTCCCATAATCTTTTCCCTCACCACTTTCTTCTATAAACTTGAAATAACGATCCCTAAGTTATTTTGGAACTTATATTTTGATAAAGAAACATAAGATTTTTGGGAAAAAAAATCAAAAGGAAAATCTGGTAACACTAACTATACTTTGGAATGGAATAACCTTAAAATTACAGCCATTTTCCCTTTGTCTTTACTTTTGGATATTCCACTTGACTAATTCAAATACAAATGAATTACATTCTTAGTTCAAATAATTTAGCTTGTAAACATAATAATTGAGAAATTTTGTATTCCAAATATTAAGAATTATAACTGGGTTTCTTCTAGTGTCTACTTCATAATCAATAGATTAAATGCAATTTTTGTAATAAAATAATTTCAAAATCAATTAGTCATTTTAGAAATTGAAGCTTCTCATTACATTTAATTATTAATGATAAGGGCAGTTAAAAATCATTGGGGCAGGTGTATAGAAAAATGGACAGTTACACAGCTCCCCTGGGAAGGTGAAGAGACTTTAAAAGGGGGCAGAATTTGATGATTCAGTCAAGTAGATTTCAAAAATCACCACAATGAGTGAATATGAGAAAACATGTGGAGATATCATGATGGATAATGAACCAGAAAAAATGTTAAAATTGTATTTCATCACTTGTCATGTAACAGTAAATGAAAGCTGGCAAACTTTTTGTTATAACTGATAATTTTGCCTATACCTAATCAGATGTTTGGCTGGAAAGGAACAAAATATTGTGGCCATTAAGCCAATGCAAGATAAAACATTGTTTAAATTTGAATTGCTTTTTACTACTAATATATTTTACTTTGTTATTGTGGTTTATGTCTTTTAAGTGGAGGACAATAATAATATAATTATTAGTAATTTCAGGGTGTTAAATACTGGGGTTGGTGAAGTTTTTTCTGATGACATTGCCAAACCCACAGTGGTGACAATGTTATGAAAACCGAAGTTACTCATTCACCTGAAAGTTGTGTATGAAGAGATAAGACCAGGAGCCTCCCTGGTGGCGCAGTGGGTTAAGTGTAGCACTGTGGAGCTGTTGGCAGCTGCAGCGCGAGTTTGATGCCCGGTCAGGGAGATTCCCACATGGCGCAGCAGACCTCTTCTGCCTCGCCCACTGCCCCCTTCAGCAGTGTATTTTGGTTGATCGCCTGTTCTGCCCCCCCACTCTGTCTCTGGTGAACCCACTCACTGCTCCATACCTCTGGCCTGCTCCCCAGCTTGTATGCAAAAATAAACCTTTAAAAAAAATAGAGATAAGACCAAATACTTAATGAAGATGAAAGTATTTAGATTAAGCTGTAAATCTTTAATTTTCATTAAAATTCAACTTTTAATTTATTTACCATATCAGAAATAAGAAAAAAGAGACAAATTCTAAAGCATCCTATTATTTTATTGAATGAAAAGGCCATATTACAAAGATTTCTAGGATGTATTGATTAAGAAATAACCATTCATGTAAGTGATGATGTAGATAGAGTATTGTGATATTGATGACTAAGCTAAAATTAGAACTTTTTTCCCATTCCCAGGTGAATATTTTTATCTCTGTGTTCTGTAGAATGTAAAGCTAGAGAAGCAAATAGAGATTCTGTAAAATTTGTAATTGAAATTAACTCTGTTAAATAAAAGTAATTGATAAAATAAAACGACTATCTCCTTGATATTTCCAGTTACCTATCTACTCTAAATCTATGTAGCTAGCTAGTTAGCCACCTACACTAAAAACTCTGTAGATACTGATATTATAAATAATATACTTTCCCTGCAAACTACTGTGTGTATATGTTATACACATGACTTTTGATACAGCAAAAACTATAGCTTTTGTATTTTTGCTTCACTCTTTTTCATTTAAAAAAAGGGGATAATATATCATCTAATTTTCACATAATTATAATTAGTGCTTAATTTTCACAGTTACATTTATTTCCCTTTATTAGCATCTCTCAAAATCAGTGAAATGATGCAGCTAGCAGTGTTAGATTAAGAATGGAAACCTAAAGTCAACTGAGAGGTGCTAAGAAAATAAATTCATTTCAACTTAAAATGTTCAAGATTATTAATACATTTTCTCAACACTAGAGTAGAATATGGAATATTTTTAAAAATCACATTTATTTCACACATATCAAGTACAAGAATCAGAAACAATTTAAGAATTACCTACCTCCTAGCAGACAAATCCTTAAATGTACCTGTGGCTGAAATGGGTAAAAATTTAAACATTTCCTCACCTTCGTAATAGTTGTTAGTCTCCTAAAATTCTCACTGTTTGGCTTTGAAATTTACTCTTTCTTTTTTTAAATATAACTTTATAGCGACATTTTTCCTTTTGAAAGAAAAATCATTTGACACAAGCAAAATTGTCAAGGAATGTCATATATTGAAAATCCAATGACAAATGAGAAGGGGCTGAGTCACTTAGAAAGTGCCGCACAGGCAGCCCTGGGTAACAAGCACTAAATTGAAGAAGAAACTGTTTGGTGGAAGTAGGTCAGAACAGCCCAGTGGACCCGAGCTGTGGACAAAATAACCAGCATACACGTTCGCATTCTTGGTGGGTGATCAGTTTATTATTAGAGCATGATGTTCATGCTCTTCATTTCCTTAACTCTGTCAGATGCCGTGGTTTTGTGATACTTCTGCGTAATTTCAACGTAATGTTACATATAAAAACCTTGAAAACCTAAATATCTAATATGGCTCAGAAAAGCTGTAATAGGGGGCTTCCCTGGTGGCACAAGGGGTTGAGTCTCAGCACTATAAAGCTATCGGCAGCCATTGCAGTACCAGTTTGATCCCCAGCCAGGGAGCTTCCCACATGGCGCAGCAGACTTCTCTGCCCTCGCCCGCTGCTCCCCTCAGCAGTGTATTTCAGTCAATCTGCCTGTTCTGCTTCCCACTCTCTCTCTGATGAATAGTCTCACCCTTCGCACCTCTGGCCTACACCCCCGCTCTTGTATGCATATATAAAAATAAATCTTTTTTTAAAAAAGAAAAGCTTTAATATGTGAATGCAATGCCAACCCAAAGAACATGTATGTATTTTTCAAGAAGCTTAGTGAAATTTAAAAAATGCTGTATAAAATTTGAACCTTTGAAAATACTGCTGCAAGAAAGTCAATCAATTAAAACACTTTTCTAATTCTAAGAATATTAAGATTGTGATGGTTAATATGAAATATAAGTAGACATTTCGAGTTAAGTTAAATTGGTTTTTACTTAAACATAAGATATTAAATAATTATTCATACATGGACTTTGTTATCTCAGGTTATATAATGTGATAAATTATGTGACAAGACAAAGTATAATTTTCACGAGATCAAATAGCTTTTTGGGAGGAGATTTTGGAATATACCATGTTGTATGTACTTTTAGCAATAATGATTTTGATATCACTAAGCTCAAAATGAAAGCAGCTGAAGCAGGTGCTATATGATGAAGTGAATTATGTCTGCCCAAATACTATTAGTTATATTTTTATGGAATGTATGATTGGTTTACAATATTGTATGCGATTCAAAGGCATAGGCTCACACCCCCTTGGCTGCATGTCACCGCACCACCCACTACCAAGGCACCCTCAACCCTCCATAAAACTTTTTCCTTCCCTGTCCACAGCTCTGTTATATTCTAGTAGCTGAGCTAACATAGTCAATAAAATAACTATCTGTGGATTTCCCCTTTATTCTTGGGTAAAGGAAGCCCAAAGACATATTTTTTTCATGTATATTCTCTAATGGATTAAAAAAAAAGAGCTAATCCCCGTATAATATAGAGGTGACACTGCAGTTATCTCCAAATGTCTCATCCACCCAACCTTACCATATGTGTATGTTACCTAGTCTGAAGGAAATTTGTATTTCTCCAGGAAGAGACTTATATTCCTATAATGATTCATCCCCCAAATCATGACATATTTTCATTTTCATTCAGCACAAAATATTTTTAATTTTCATTGAGTGACTTGTTTTTCCTTTACCTGTATATTTGTGTATTTTCCACATATCTGTTACTGATTTCTGGTTTTGTATTTTTATGGGCATGGCATAGGAACATATATGTGTGTGTGTGTGTGTGTGTGTGTGTGTGTGTGTGTGTGTGAAGATAACATTCTATGACTATTAACATTGTTATGGTCAAAACATGTATGATCTCCTTTTACAATTGTTAATGTTTTTATAATGCACAAAATATGGTCCAACTTAATGAATGCCCTTTATGTACTTGAAACCAACATGCCTTCCTGTTTATGGTGGATGCAATTGACTAAAGGTCAATTAGGTTATGGTGTTTGGTGGTTTTCGGGTCTTCTATATGTTATTGGTTGTCTGTCTACTTGTGCTACTGAGTCTAACAGGAGTGGTAAAGTTTCCAAACTCAAAATATAAATTCTTCTATTTTTCCTGCAATCTTAGAAGTCTCATATATTTTGAAACTCTGTTGCTAGGTGAATATACATTTAGAACTGTTGTAATTTATTGGAAAATTATTTATCATTATCTAAATCCCTCTTCTGAGGTAATGTTCTTCATCATGTAGTCTACCTTCCAAAAGCCCTTCTTTGAAAAGTATTTCCCTCACCATGTGAACCTGGAGAATGAAGCCAATGAGAAAATGGGTAGAGCTGATAAATATAGATCTATTTCTATTTTCATGACACTTCGCTTAAGCCCAGGATCATGTGTGTTTGAAAACCTATGCCTAGACTTTTCAGTTTGAGTTTTAATTAAAAAAACATAGCTAGAGCTTTTACTTTTGAATATTCTTTCTTTTAACCTTACATCCTTATTAGTGTTTTAGGAGTCTAGGGTCTCCCTGCTCAGGTGTAGCTGCCATAAAAGTGCTTGCTTTTTATCTTTCTCTGTAGGTGCCTATTTTTTCTTATTTTCAGGATATTTGTTTATGACAAATTCAAAAAACATTTATGAATTTGCAGATTTTCCTGGTCTTTAGTTGTGAATATAAGAGCATTGCTTCTTCTAACTTTGTCCTGTCAAAGCCTGAAGTATACATCAGTCTCCTTCTGAATGTTTATACACAAAAGGGATTTTAAATCCTTCCAGCAGGATACGATTAATAAATAGTCATTCATTTAACAAATGTTTACTGAACACGTTTATGTGAGAGGTACTATTGGGAGCCAGAAGTGAATAAAACAGATAAATGTTAGGATCTTGGAGCTCATGTTCTCCATGGGATGAGGAGGCCAGGAAATTAACAATAAACATAAATTTTATGATATTTAAAAAGTTCTGTGTGAATTCACTCATGTTTAGTGTATAAAGAAACACAACAAGAAATGAACTAAATAAAACAAAAACAAACTTTAGTTAGTAAGTCCAAATTCTGTCGTACTGTCTAAGGGAAAAGGGAAGCCGTAAGTTGGGTAAATGGGGTCAATTGAAGGGTGAAGGATGGAATTATACTTTTAGTGATGAACTTGATTTATACAGATTTTTTTTTTCTGGCCTATCTGGTGTATAGGCCAGAGTTGTGGGGTGGTGAGAGAATTCACCAGAGACAGAATGGGGAGCAGAACAGACAGATCTACTGAAATACACTGCTGAGGGGAGCAGTGGGCGAGGCAGGAGAGGTCTGCTGTGCCATGTGGATACGCTCCCTGGCCGGGGAGCGAACTTATGCTATAGTGGCTGCGGATAGCTTCGTAGTGCTGAGACTCAACCCGTTGCACCACCAGGGAGGCCCAGTTTATACAGATGTTGATTTATACAGATGTACATCTGAAACTCATAATGTTGTAATGTTACCTAAATAGTTTTTTTTTTTTTTGAGTAGTTAAATGCTTTGGGGGAAAAATGCTGAAATAGAGGAGCGTAAGGGGGATTGGGAGTGCCATTAGGGCATGTCTTCAGCTTTAAAGTAAGGTGGTGTGGACCAGTCTCATTCAAAATGTATAATTTGATCAGACTGGGAGGAGAAGCAGAAGTTAACCTGTGAGTATCTTGGATCCTGTCTTCCAGCAGAGGAAAACAGCCAGTGTACATGGATCCTGGGGCAGAGGCCAGCATGACGTGGCAAGAGAATAAGGGGCCAGCGTGGTTGTGGTAGAGGGGGCAAAGGGAAGAGGGCAAGGTGCTGGTGTCAGCGAGATGGGTGGGAGGGAGCAGATCAGTCATGACTGATCGGGCTTTGTGAGGACTTTGTCTTTTACCCAGAGAGATAGGGGGAGACTTGGGGGTGATGGGGTGTTGAGGAGTAATATGCTCAGTGTTTCATTTTAAAAAGCATCACTCCAGCCATTGTGTTGGGAATAGACTGGGGTACCGAGCATGAGTGGCATAATCAAATTGTCATGCCATTTAATAAGGGTGACCTTTAAAGAAGATTTCTCCTTTGAGTCCAATTCAGAGTTCTTTCTCCCTTCCAGTAAAATTGTATTTAATTGTCAAAAATGAAGCATGACTTTATTCTACAATTAATGGGACTTAAAATGCTAAACTGCAAATCATAATGGCTTCGACTACACACCATTAAAATTTGAGAAATATTCTGATATATTTCATACAACTTTTTTTGGTGTGTGATATCCCTGCTGTGTCATTAATCACATATGTATGAAGTATCCTGAATGCATTATGTACTAAATTGATTGTATTTTTCATCCTTTTTATATTTCTTTAACTTCTATTTCTGATATTTCTCTCTCAACCAGACAGTAGATACTTAAGGTTAATATTCTATAGTTGCAAGAAAAAAGAGCAACAGTCCTGGCTTTTTAAACTAAGTATCCTGCCATCCATCTTCCCACTGCAGTCCTTGAGTAGACTCGTTGTGTATAAAGTTTACTAGAATTCAGATTTTCCATTATTGCATTGTCTATGTGGTGGCACAATTCTCTGTTGCAGGGCAGACCAAACATTAGAGCTAATATATTTTTTTAAAATACCAATTAATAGTATGCATCTGTTCCTGTTAGTATATTTATCTACTTTTATTTAATAATTTAGTGAATCTCTAAAATATCAGAGCACAATATTTGTAGATAGGTTCTTCAATTTTAGACACATAAACGTATGTCTGATATATATTCAATTTTACAATAAACAAAAAAGCACTCCAGGGGCTATAAAGTATCATCCTTTTTATTATTATTGTGATTTTTTTTTACTCAGGTAACATTGATTTACAACACTGTATATGATTCAGAAATATAAGATCCCACCTTTTCAGGTGTACCTCACCGTACCAAATCCACCACCAGGCACCACAGGCCTCTTCTGTAATTCACTGTACTTCCTTCCCCATTACTCTCATCCTCCTCCTCCCCCATTGGCAGCCTCAATTTTACAGTTTCTAACGTTTGTTTCTGATTTGGTGTTGTTTGGCTCAGTTTTGTTGCTCTGTATTCCGTATATGAGTGAAACCATCTTTCTCTGGAAAGATTAAAAACCATTCCTTATGACTTATTTCAGTTAGCGTCCCCTTCCAGTTCATCCATGTTGTCGTATATAGTAAGATTTCATCTCTTTTATATAACTGAGTAGTATTCTAGTGTATAGACACGCACCACATCTTCATCCACTCAACTGTCCTTGGCCATTTACGTTGCTTCTGTATCTTGGCTACTGTAAATAGTGCCACAAAGAGTGAAGGTATGTGTGTGTCCCTTCCAATTAGTGTGTCCACGTTCTTGTGGTAGAGACCTAGAAGTAGAATTGCTGTTATTAGATGCTGTTCTTATGTTTAAATGTGCCTGATGACACTATTTTAATGGATAATTCTGTCTGAAATAACTGATCAGAAATTTTGCATAATCAAAACATTCAGTTCAATTCTGGTTGAATCCATAAGAATGTATATTTTTTTCACTGACTATCACATCTATTGCCAACTAACCCCCAAGTACAGGCTAATTAACCATTTATTAATGTCTAATTCCTGAATGCCAAAATAGCACCTAGTAAGGCAGCCTCTCAATGTTGTGATTGTCATGAATGACTGAGTGAACTACGACAGTCCTGTACTTGGAACAGTATCTTCTTTTCTCCTGTATGTACAATTGTTTCCTTGAACTTTCTCCCTAGATAATGTAAAAACAGCTCAAATTTGATCTTCACCTTGGGCTCTTGTAGTTAACATGCATCTGGCCCATCAAGCCAGACATCCTTATTCCTCTCTTTTACTCTCTACCTGCACACCTTATTAAGGGCTGACCTCTACATCTTTTTATTTTATTTTATATATATTTTGTTTTATATATTTTATTTTATATATATTTTATTTTATATATATTTTAGATTATTTTTCCTTTCTGTACAATGTATGCTTTCTCCTTTCAGGTGTAGTCCCCGTAGAATTCCCATCACCAATTTACCCGTGCACCATCACCATAGTGTCTTGTGTTCTTCCCTTCCCTGTTTTGCTCCCTCTCCCTCCCCTTCCCCTGCAGTGTGTCTCTGGTTAATAGCTGCTTGTTTACCTCTACATCTTGATGGCCTTTCAAACCCTTTTAATCTTTGCATCTCCACCACCATCACCACCATCAGCACTACCACCTCTTCCCTAGGTGACTGAGTAGCCCTGGGACGCCCCGCCTGGTCTAATCCAGTCTGCATCCTCCACACTGTGCGTCTCTAGGAAATGCACATCAGTCTTCTCACTGTCTGTCGAAATTATTTTGGTAGTTGCCCATCACTCTTAAGGGCAAATTTTCATATTAGAGTCTGCAAAGTTGTGCCTCACCTAGCCTCTCCCCTAACCAGCTCACCCCACATTTTACTTCAGTTTTTCCCTCCAGCCCAGTTACTTCTGTCAGTCCCTGAAACAGACCACAGATTTCCCCCATTTGGTGGAAATACTCAATATTTCCCTGCAATATTACTCAGAACTTTCCTGCACCGTTACTCCTGTGATATTGTAAGCACCAAGAGATTAGGCCAGAGTGTTCTGTTCAGTGACTTACCCCAGCTTCTCAGCACAGTATTTGGGAGGTAGTGTGCAAGCAATATGTATTTACTAAACTGATGAATTGTTAATTTCAAATGAACTTTTTGAATACAATGAAATTTTCAGCAAGTAATCTGTGACTCCTCTGCTAATGATAATTCAGATTGACTTAAATATGTGAATTTTCTGATCATATATTTTCATCATAAATTTGACCGTTTTGTAAGAATTTTTATTTTATAGAAAATGTCTATCTAGATTTTTTTAAATATATATTTTTATTGTTATTTATGTCTTTTACATTTTGTTATTATTAAAATAATAGAATCAGCAATCTATTAAAGAGAGATTTGAACTAATCTAATTTCATGCCATTTGCCTTTGGGAAATAATAATGCAATATATTCCTGTAACATTCATTTGTCATTATAAAATATGATTCTTCATATGTATGTGTGTCTATTTATCTATCTATCTATCTATCTATCTATCATCTATTGATAGATAAGATTATGTCTTAGGGCCTTCCAGTGGTCCTTTCACATATTTTACAGTTTATTTAAAAGTGTCTTTTCAAGATTTTATGTTTGAGAGTTCACTTTTGCTATTGGAAATTCTGGTGCAGATACTTGGATTTCTATTTATAACTTAAGGCACTAAGGCAATAGTAATGACAGAGAAAACTGACTAAAAGCATTGCAGAAAATAACTACAAGTAAATAAACCTTAAGTAATTTGAAGAAAAATTTTTGATAGTTGTACTCAAGGCAAAACATTTAAATATGCATATCATTAATAGGATTTATAGTGCGCATTCACGTTGTTAAGATGCCACAGTATTTGTGATGTGGAACAGATACCTAAATTCCAATACCATTAATATATGCCAAGTACTACTCCTTTATCTGACACTATTCATCACATTCTAATTAATCATCAAGAAAGAAACCAGCTATTCTTTTTCAGATATAAACCAATAACTTGGAAAAATTAAATCATCCTTCAGAAACATTTCATTCTTTGGTGCTAATAATTCAGTGCAAATGAATTTTCAGAATAACAGTCAGATCATATTATATAGTTTTCTTTAAGGTTCACCATCTTATGTATGAAAATTTCATTCTGCATCTGAAATTTGCTTTTTTCCCTGAAGTCATTTGCAGTATTGTGATAAGTAGCAAAAGGTCATTGAAAAAGTAAAATATGAGCTTCAGTTAAGCTGGAATATGTTAAAGAACAGTTTTTGTTTGTAAAGGCATGGCTGGATGGGTCGCTGTGAACAGGAAGGGAAATGCAGGGCACCGCCATCCTTTCTGTGGCATTTAATCTCATTTTAACCTTCCTATCTTCACTCTTTTACTTGATGACATATCAATGGTCAGATCTGCGATTTAGGTTAATTTGCATTTCATTCCTGTGTTTATCACAGTCCACAAGCAGAAAAGATGCAAAGGGAAAAACATCCTTCAAGGTCCTTTTGCATGTGTTAATTTCTTTGATCCAATCTCTTTGGATGAAACAAGTTGCTGTGGGTAGGTGAGAATTTCTATGTCCACTTATGACTTCCTAGGTGGTACTAAAGCCAGCGTCATCAAGACCAGTAGCTATGGGTCCTGTTGGGTTTTCATCCCCTTAGTGCTTAACTAACAACCATGGTCACACCCAGATCTGCAGCTCCTGCCCTTGAATAATGGGATGGCACCGAAGTGATCTTTCAAAAGGCAATTTGGGGCACCTGCTCCATCATATTTTTAACAGAGACAATATTCTTTGCTGCTATTATATTAAAAAATCTAATTCTACTATTGGTGCTATTACTGAGCGCTTTATTCTGAATATACATAACTGTACTAACCAGAGTATAAGTAAGGTAGCATTAATATACTATTTTTTTTTATTTATACCTACAAGCTGGGGTACCAGCCAGAGGCGTGGGGTGGCGAGAGGCTTCACCAGAGACAGAGTGGGGAGCAGAACAGGCAGATCAGAAATACACTGCTGAGGGGAGCAGCAGGCGAGCCAGGAGAGGTCTGCCGCACTATGTGGGAATCTCCCCAGCTGGCGTTGAACTCGCATCGTTACTGCCGACAGCTCCACAGCACAGTGCTCAACCGCTGCACCACCAGGGAGGCCCACTATACTAATTTGTAATGCTTTGAAGTTCCACCTGTTGCAAGTGGGACCCCAGATTGTTTCTTTGGTAGCTCTGACTTTATTTCTAGTATATTATAAAATAAGATAATCATTTACATGTGTGTCCTTCATATGACCTGTGAAATAGTACGGTGTCATTTAATAACTTTTTAGAATTTTAATGATTATATGTAATCACTTCTACAATATACAATAGTATATTAACCAACCACTATCATCTCAATGATCTAGAATGTTCTATATCAAGGAGGTATTAAATGTTAATTTTCTTGCATAAAAATAACAAGTATTGAAAGTTTTATTTGGGTTGTATTATAAGAAATGGGAAAAATCAATTTATGAAATTTTATGCAAACCTAATTATATGCATTAAAGATATTCCACATGCCAGAGTTCTTCTTGGGGAGGTATAAAGACATATACTAGAGACAGAATCTTCAGAAAGTGGAATAATCATAGGGGAATTGGCTAATGACTGCTCATGCAGTCACTGCCATAGAGAATCAGTGCTTTCCTGACACAGAGTTAGCCTTAGTTCCCTCACTGGCAGTGTTACCTGTCCCAGCTGAAGCAGAACCAAACAGCAAAGGCCTGGGAATCTTCTGATGAGTCAGTAGTAGACTCAGATGGTATGGTGGATGTTACTGCACAACTGAGAGGCATCAGATGAGCTCTAACCCTGATATGATAGCTTTCTCAAGCTGCAAATTGGGTTTTGGCATTGAGCAAGAGTGCATGCCTCTGTCTCCTATTTTTTTTTTTCTTTAAAGAACACCCAAGCCCCTCTATAGCATCATTTGAGAGTCATTTTATGTTTAGACTGAGGGGTAGTGAAAGAAAAGCTACGTCATTTTGTTTAACTTACTGGATGATTAGTAGCAGGAATCAGCAGAGAAAAGCCAACACCCAAGGCTGTAACTTCCTACATTGATTTTAATGGGTCACCTTAGAATAAAATACCCAAGCATAGGTGCGTCTCCCAAAAGGCAGTGTTTCAAGGTTGGGTAATGTCAGTGTGACTGGCTGCCCTGCAGGCTTCACTGTGGGAGTCTACCTGTCGTTCCATGTTGATTTTATACTTGGCCATCTGACTTCTTTGGCCAATTCTGTATAGACAGAAAGGACAGTATGCCAAGTCAGAGCCTAAGTTTATGAATTTTTCAGGCCACATTTGCACCTCTGCAATTGCTAATAAAATCTGCCTACAAGTCCAAGGAGAGTGAAAGATATATGAGCTAAAATGAGGCTAATGATCAATAGCAGCAGTGAGAAGTGCTGGCCTAGCCATTTCCTGGTGCAGGGATAGCCAGAAGACTCCAGCCACCATTAGCCAAGCCTCAGATCATCAGCAGATTTGTAAACCAGAATCACTTACTCTGTTTGGAGACAATGAATTTGGAAGTGAATTGCAGCTCAACAGTAGATTATGAATAAATCAACAACAATCCACTTCATAATAAGCTTTATCTGGGCCATTATTTTTTTGTCCTTCCCCAAAATGTCAGCTAAAGGTGAGGTCCACTTCTTTCTTCAAGCTCGTCTGTCTCAGCTTTCCATTTCCTGTAAATAATTACTAAAAAGAGAAGACAGCTCCACTAAAATGAGTAGAAGAACCACCAGATTCCATAGTTAGAACGAGAAGCATCAATTCTAAAAACTACAACTTCAGCAAAAGCAAATATCTCATTTAAAAAGTCAGTTAATAGAACACATTCCACACAGAGCATTTTTTTTCTGTCTAAAATACTTGTACGTAAGTTAATAGTTTCTTCCCAGTTTTGCCTTCTAAATACAGAATATATACTTACTCCTTTATGTAAATAAAGGGATTTTGAAGAACTTTTCTCAAGTAGAAGGAAACATATTCAAAGAATAATTCAAATCCTTACCACTGAAAAAGAGCGCAATCTTACAATATCTTATGGTAGTTTGAGCAGAGAAATTCAAGTATTATTCCAAGTAACTGCCTTACAAGCATATTGTTGGATCTTTTTTTTCAAAGATTTATTTATGCATACAAGCTGGGGTACAGGTCAGAAGCGTGGGGGAGGCGAGAGGGTTCAGCAGAGACTGAGTGGGGAGCAGCACAGGCAGATTGTCAGAAATACACTGATGAGGGGAGCAGTGGGCGAGGCAGGAGAGGTCTGCGGCGCCATGTGGTAATCTCCCTGGCCGGGTGTTGAACTTGTGTCACAGCTGCTGATAGCTCCACAGCGCAGCACTTAACTGCTGCACCACCAGGGAGGCCCCCCCCTTTTTTTTTAAGTTCAGTCTATAATACCTGTCTTTTAGTTGGAATTTTTAGTTCTTTTATATTTAATGTAATTTCTGATATGGTTTTGTCTACCATTTCGTTACTTATTTTCCTTTTGTCCCATATATTCTTTGTGTCTTTGTTCCTCCTTATTCACCATATTTTGGATTAATAAAAATTTTCCCTAGGAAATAAATGTCTTTTGGAGCTTCAGTTAAGCAATATAACAGAAAACAATAAATACTCTAATGCATTAAAATACTTCTACTGCCTATAAAATTATATCTTTTAATTTTCCCATGGTGTATTTCATCTGTAACACTTAGTGTATTTCCACTTAATGTATTTTTTACAACATAAAAAATGCAGAATATATCATTAAATTAATATACCATAATTTAACCAGTTCTTTATTTATTTACATTAACATAGTTTCAAAATTGATATGATAACTGTTCATGAGCATTCTTATGCATATATTTTTTGTTTCTCTGGTTATTTCTTTATGGTAAATCTTAGAACCTGAATTACATGGTAAAGCCATTAAATGGGTTTTGGGCCTTTGATTTATTGTTTTCAATACAAGACTTTTAAAGATAATTTAAGTATTGTTCACAGAAATATGTTGACTGGCCCTACATTTATTAATTTTTCAATGGTTGTATCCTTCTCTAAATGTCATGTATTTATATTAAAAATACATATGTATAAAGACAGATAATTGTTAATCAGTATGCATGCCTCTGTTAAATATAACCTCTATGAGATTAGGGATTATTTCTTCCCCTCTGATTCCAAGATCTAGGATAACATCTGGAAAAAATATAATGGTTTGTAAATATTTGTTAGATGAATGAATGAATAAAACACAAAGTTGAATTTCTAATATCTACCTAAACTAAAGTTATTTTTAGTCATTAAATAATTCTTGGTCATTTTGACTTCTTCTTCTGTAAATTAATGGCCCATGGCTCTTTGCTCTCTTCTGAAGGTTTTGTTTAACTGAAAACCTCTCTGGGATGTTCAGTAAAAATCAAAAGGATGTCAAGTCCCTTTTGTATTCAGTAGCCCAAACACCAATCCAAAAGAAACCTTAAAACAGTATATAACATCTTAGATCCAAACAAGTTTAAAAAGACAATATCTAGAGTGAGCTTCAGTGGAACCATAAAACAACTAGACTTGTGTAAGTTTCCCAAATTATGGGGAACATTCAGTAATTGATAGTTATATATGAGAAGCTACTAACTTTCAACTAAATTTTTATGAGCATTTCTTTGATTACTCCAAAATATTCTATACTTTTTTTTAAATTTAAGATGCAGCTAGCCTTACTTTACATTTTAATGACTCTGAGTTTCTTTTTCCAGGTTTATTGAGCAACAACTGACAAAACTGTAAGATAGATAAGGCATACATCATGATGATTTGCTATACATAGGCTTTGTGAGAAGATGTGGTTAATTAACACATCTATCATCTTACATATTTATTTATATATCTCTATATATATCTATAAATTCTGTAGTATATGTTTTCATCTTTCTAGAAGATTCTAAGGTCAGGAAATATAGCTAAGTCACCTTGACAGTAGTAGGTGTAATTCTGCTTAGTCTTAGTGCTAGGTAAGTATTATAATTTGGAAACAATCACTAGAGTTATAAATTAAAATGGTTTTATAACAACTTTATGCTATTTAAAAATAGGTTTACTCTAGAAAGCTAAATGAAGTTCTTGGTAAAGGGAAATAGAAAGTAGTAACTAGAAACAAGAGTCTCTAATCAGGATTTTGCTTACAATATATTATAGAAGTTAGCCTGAACACATACCTGAATAACTGACTGCCTATTGTGGATTTAAAAGGAATTGAAGCCATTTGTAATGCATGATTTGTCAAACAAGATTCCCTGAAAGAAAAACAAATATACATTTAAGCAAATGTCTGTCCATATGTGGCAAAAATATTGTATTATTGAAGATTAGAGAAATGGGACTGTAAGAGAAAATTTGCCAAAGGCATGGTATGTTTCAAATATCCCAGAGAGACTATGTCTTGAAAAACATTTCATATAGAAGTAAAGCTACAAGCAACCTACAAATATTTGCTTTCTTTTAGTGTAGAGTTATGGGTTCTTAATGTCATATTCAGTTGACGGATGAAAATCAAGATCTGCTCCCTGAAAACATATGATTATTTAGTGTATATATGCACAGGTGCCTTTTATTTGAGAAGAAGACCCAGGATTATGCTATCTAGTGTCATATAAATGCTGTGTAGCAACAGAAAACCTTAGTGGGTTATAATTTAGCATTTTTCAAAATTATAGAATTGACTGATCTTGGCTGTATGCTGCAGGTTCAGCCTTTCTCTTCAACAGAGACTCTCCACTTCTGGAAACAGAGCTAGGGAGGTCATGCTTTCTCATGGTGATGGCAGCATTCCAAGTGAAAATCTAGAAACATGTAGAAACCACACATCAACTTTTGTAACTGTGGATCAGAATTGGCAAGCTATAACTTTTATTAGTCAACTGATCAAAGCAATGATTTAATTGAATTCAGACTGAAGGAGTGAAGAATAAACCTGTGTAGTACACTAATTATAACATCCATTGATAAAGATTGTGGATAATGGAAGGATGAAATTGGACCACTAATACAGTCAACTGCAGCCAATGTTTTTCTTGAACTTTAGGTGTCTTATCATTGGCCTAGGGTTTCAGGCAACTTATGTGAAAAAACATGTACTATATATGAGAATTATATGATCTTAGACTAATTGAGCAGAAGATAAGATGTAGGTATGATTATTACACGATGAAAACAATACTTTGTTTTAAAAAAATAAGTACATGAGTATGTATTTAAAACTTCACCTTTTATCTTTGATTTGCTATAACTTACAAACATGCTTTTTTCACCCTGAAACAAGAGAAGCAATTATTACCTCTCTTGTGTTTTTCTTCAATCTGTTGCCCATAGTTATTTTTACAAATGTCTTTAAAGTATCAAATTCATCTGATAATGCTTTTTTAGCTTAAAAGATTTAAATATCAACAACAACATACCACCTTGTAACAGTGAAAATGGCCCACATTAAAAAAAAAAAAAAAGGAAGCAACAAATGCTGGCGAGGATGTAGAAAAAAGGAGCCCTCTTACACTGCTGGTGGGCATGCAAATAGGTCCAGCCACTATTGACAGCTGTATGATAGTTCCTTGGAATACTAAAAATGGACTATCACGTGATAAAATAATTTCACTCCAGGAATCTACCCAAAGAACACAAAAATACCAGTGGGAAAGGAAACCTATACTCCTATGTTTCCTGCAGCACTATTTACAATAGCCAAGATATGGAAACAACCCAAATGCCCCCCAAACAGATGAATAGATCAGAAAGTATGGTTTATCTATGTAATCGAATATTAGGCATCAAAAAAGACAAACTCATGCCATTTGTTGCAACATGGATGGAGCTTGAAGGAATTATGCTAACTGAAATAAGTCAGAAGAAAAAAATACCAGTTGTTTCCACTTATATGCAGAATATAGAGAAACAGAACAAAAGGTCAAGAAAAAGATAAAACTAGCAAGCTGACAATACATCTGAAGTATACAGCAAGGCAGGGAGAGGGAAGGCAGTGAAAATGGTAGGGAAGTATACAAGGGAATATGGTGATGGTTCATGGGTGATATGGTGAAAGGAGGACTGTGGGGTCCCCACCTGAAAGGAGAAATCAATTACTGTACAAAAATGAACAATGATTCAAGAAAAACAAATATTAGTATTTCAAAACAGAGGTATGATTATCATTAGCAAAATGTCAAAAAAAAAAAAGTCACCAAGTAAAAACAGTAAAAAAATTTATGCAGCATGAAGAATGCAGTTTTGTAACTAGTGCTACCTGGTCAGTGGGTAAAAATGAGCACACTAAACTGGATCGTGACAGAAATGGTAATCTCTCTTTGTCTAGCCTTTTTCATTCATTTTGGCATGAATGAATTCTTACTTGATGAATGAGATATGTTAATATTTTTGCAGTGGTCATAGTCAATAATTGTTATTCTCAATTTAATGATCTTATGGAAAGACATGCCAATCTCCATTCTGAAATATCCAGCAATTTAGGAAGGGTAAAAGACTACAAACTCCTTAACCTAATAGGTAAGGTTATTTGCCATCAGATGCCTAGCTAATATTTCCAGTGTCGTACTACTGCCCACCTCTTCCCCAAAATAATTTATCAAGGTTTCCAACTCATGAATTCAATTTCATAACACTAATTCCTATATCTGAAAACCTCATCCCTGCACCTTCTCTTTACCTCTCAATGTGAGCTAATCTTTCAGCACCCCAATTAATTTATCCCTATTTCCAGTGGAGAGTTCCTCAACTTTAATACACTTTTAATTTCTTCTCCTAACTCTTATCACTACATTATAAATATTTATGCACACTGTGATGTAATGTAATGATGCATATTGTTCTGTATTTTTCCACTCATGTTGTCACAAATAGATCATTTTTTAAATCCAATTTGTTTTCTTCTTGTTGAGTTTTACAGGTTCTTTTTTACTTTAGATAGCAGTCTTTAATCAGATAAGTTTTTTGCAAATATTTTCACCCAGTGTGTGGATAATACTTTCATTCTCTTTGCAATGTTTTTGCGAAAGCTTACAAGTCTTTAATTTTAATGAAGTCCAGTTGATTAATATTTCTTACATGGCGTTATAGATAAAAAATCATCACCAATCCCTTATGTTCCAGGATTTTAATAGTTTTGTGTGTTTTTAAAGTGGATCTATGACTCAATTGACTTTGTTTTTCTGAAGAGTGTAAGGTCTGTGTCTAGATTAATTTGTATGCATGTGGATGTCTGGCTGTTCTGTAACTATTTATTCAAAGGTCATCTTTTCTTCATTGCATTATCTTTCCTCCTTTGGCCAAGATGAGTTGACTGATTCTGTAGACTATTTCTGACCTCTCTATTCTGCTCTAGTGGTCTGTTTGTCTATTCTTTTACCAATATGGCAATGTGTTGATTACTGTTATCTTAATGGTTTTATAGTAAATTTCTATGTCATATACTGTCATCCTCCAATTTGGTCTAGTCTCTGAAAATTATATCATCTATGCTGGATATTTTGCTTCTGTTTATAAACTTTTGAATCAGTTTGTCAATATCCATGCAATGATTTTCTGGGATTTTGATGGGAATTGCATTGAATTGATAGATTGAATTAGAAAGAACTTAATGGTATTTAGGCTATCCATGAACATCGGATATCTCCCATTTATTTAGTTCTCTCTTTGGTTGGGATTTTACAAATTTTCCTCATACAGATTGCATACAAATTTTGTTAATTTTTTTTACCCAAGTATTTCATTTTAGGGAGGATAGCTATATAAATGGCTTTGTATTTTTAGTGTCAAGCTCCACTTGTTCACTGTTGGTGTTCTTTATTCAATAATAATTTATCAATATTGACTCATTAATAATGTAAATGTACCCTAGTAATTAATGTAAGATATTTAATAGGGGAAGTGTGGTAATAAGCACAGTATATGGAAATCTCTGTAATACCTTAGTGATGTTTCTGAAAATTGAAGCTGTTCTAAAATTAATTGTTCTTAAAATTATGACTCTATACTCATAAAACAATAAAAATGTGGATTTTGCTAACTGAAAGTTACCCCAATACCAGGAGCATAAGAATATACTTAATGTGGGTAAACATAGTCTAGTACTTTTAAATTTCAGAATAGTTTTTGCCTTTGATCTGTTTCTCTCAGGTTTATTAGGAGCTATTTGGAAAAATTTTGAAAGTTATTATCATATTCCACTAATTTTACATTTCAGTAGTTTCTGTATTGAATTCTTTTGAAACATTTAAAAATACAGCATAATGCATTGTAATTTTTCTCTATAGAGAGTTAGTTCAAGCCATTTCAGTTATCTATTACAGAATCAGTTTTGACATCATGTTTACATAGCAAACAATGGGGCAAAATACTTATGACTCTTTTCTGAATGGTTTAAGCCAAGATGTAATTTAATCCATATGTTTTTCACAAATGGTTCATCAATTATTGATTAGGCTTAATGAGTATGCTAATAAGCAGAACTCAAGTGGCTTTTTTAGTCCTTCTGTGCTTTCTAGGTCCTCATAAATTTTTGAAATGGTGACTGCTGGAAATAGATTATGGATGGGTGCCAAGAAACCATAATGCAGGCCACATATGGTGTTCAAGGGCTGATGTTTGTCCTTTCAGGATAGTATAAAAATGCACTTTGTATGACAGTTGTTCTCCATGTAAATTAATTTATCAAGTTTCCCCCTGTGTACTTGCTATAGATATTGCTCCATGTTCACAGGAGATATTAAAATAAAGATTTTGATGATTTTGAAGGCTGATTTGTGAAGGATCAGATTCAGGTCATGTTGTCCTTATAGACATAGTAATGGATACCTAGATTTCAAACAAATTTCTGTAGGTTGTACGAAGTTTTACTATGATCACAGTCCTGAAAAATCACTTCCTGATATGAGTCATTTACTTCCATTCTCTAAATGACATTGCATTTAGTAATCTATTCTTTTTAACATGCTAATGTATTCTGCTTATTATTTCCTCAGAAAGAGAGAGTTAGAGTATAATTGCTTTCTTGGACTAGTAACGAGCAACATGAAATATATTGAGAGTATAATTTCAAAGTATAATTTTTGCTTGAAACAATGATCTACAAACGGTTGTATTTACATATAACCAACCTTGAATAACATGATCTGGAAATAATATGAATGAAAAGCCATTAAGATAGTTTATTGGAAACAATTACTTGAACTTTGCTTCAGATGTTTCAAATTAACATCCTACTCCTAAATGCTCTCTGAATGGATATTATAATGATGCGTTATTAAAATTATCAAAATAGATGGAAAAAATTCCAATTCAAAATTGTAGATACTATTGCTTTATTCCAAAAGGCAGGGAACACCTTTTATTATCACTTCAGTTCTTTCTTAAGACTGTTGCTCAATAACAGCTGGCGGACTAGGAAATAGGTTCAGTGATATCTAGCTACAAAGATATTTATCAGAATATCAAATTTTGTGTTTAGGTATTCAGGGAAGGCATCATTACATAAATATCAGTGCTCACTATGCCCCTAACAACTGACATAAAGAAAGCAATATAATAAAATACGGTACTACAGAGTGTTGAAAGAAATACAATTGGTTGTGTCTTGCTCTTTACCTTTTTTTCTTATGACTGTGCTAGTTACTATTTCTGGTTTCTTAGATATTAAAATACTAATTTCGGGCCTCCCCGGTGGCGCAGTGGTTGAGCACTGCGCTGTGGAGCTGTCGGCAGTGGCGATGCAAGTTCGACGCCCGGCCGGGGAGAATCCCACATGGTGGGGCAGACCTCTCCTGCCTCGCCCGCTGCTCCCCTCAGCAGTGTACTTCTGATCTGCCGGTTCTGCTCCCCACTCTGTCTCTGGTGAACCCTCTCGCCGCCCCACACCTCTGGCCTGTACCCCAGCTTGTATGTAAAAAAACAAACAAACAAACAAAACAATGACAAAATCTTTAAAAAAAAAAGGAAATACTAATTTCTTTTTGATAACTTTAATTCAGATAACATCTTTATACTTTCATTATGAAGATTAATAATATCAAAAATATTTATTTTAGCTTGTTTCCTTAAGATTATCATTTTTGACATCGGTATCATATCAAATCTGTGATAGAAGAGTTAAAAGCATAGGAAACAAATTAAAGAAATGCTTAAAAGGAACAAACTGTGTTTACTGAAACAATTGTGTGTAAAGATAAGTATAAAGTTGGTCAGTTACTTTGGGATTTCATAATAAGGGCTAAGTAAAGTGTACTGACCACCAAAACAAAATGTTTATCCAGATAGTTTGCCTATTGTCCATGCAGCTTAGGGTCTCTATTAAATTATACTCATTTCTTTCTTTCACTATCCCCTTTTGTTAATCAAGCAAATATTCTAAACCTCTTCAAAAAAAATTACAGCTATCAGGAAAATATTATTTTCTGAACATTGTTTTCAATCAATTTTTTTAACATTAGTAGGTAAAACTCCTGAAAGAAGAGATTTCACAATTAAATCATGACATCATTAAAATTGTGGCTGAGAGCTAGCCTTTTTTTCCCTTCAAGTGCTGTTTGTGATGTTATGGCACTTTCTCCAGGTCGATTAACTTCTGTAAGTTATCAATTTTAGTTTAAAGATATTTTTCTTTTGAAAACATTAATTCCTATACCCTCAGAAAAATCAAACTTTGCCCAAAACCATAAATAATCATAGAAATAAATAGCAGGATCCTAATTTACATTTAACCTTTGTTTTAAATGATTAATGGATGCTATTTATGTAAACTATTTCTACAATGCAGCATGAAATGAAATTTAAATTGCAGATTTTACAGTGGTGTATTTTAACTAGTGACCCTATCCCCACGAAGAAAAATAAAAGAAAACCAATTACATTTGTAATAAAGATGCTAATGTATTTCTTGTTTTAAAGTTATTTAAGTTGTGATTGTGAAGGAAACTTTTATTTCTAATGACCTGGGAAGAGATGCCCTGCTTTGCAGAACTTTATAAAAGAAAGATAGGGTGGTATTTACTTGACTCTCAATAGCAACATATTTTCCTCTGTGAGTCAGGGGGGCAGCATGCAGATTGGTGCCTGTTGAGTCTAGGATACTCTGTGCATCCGTGTGTGTGTGTGTGGGGGGTGCAATGGGGAGGGGGAGAGGGGGGAGCTGTTGGATTTCTGATTGGTAGGTTAGTCTGTAGGGACACGTGATAAGCTTGTTTAGTGCAGGGAGTAGACCACTAGGCTCTTGGGGAAACTCAGTTCACAGAGAAATGTAGACCTTTTGGCAGGAAAGTTTACATTAACCTCTTTTATATCACTTGGTACCTCTGATAATAAGTGTCCAAACAAGTGGGTTGTTTCCTCTACTTTCAAGGTTCAGAAACTGGGAAAATGGCCCACCTCTGCTGGTGGTCTAAGAGGGACTGGAAGCTGGTCAGCTACTGCAAACCAAGGGCCTAGCAGAGAAACTTTTTCCTAACATTACTCACAGAGGGATTAAAATTTATAAATTATGTCTGCATCCATATATTCCTCATAGCATTATACAAAATCTCCGTGATATGGAAACAATCTATGTTTCTTTATGACCGATCATAAAGAAGATGAGGTATATATACTCAGCTATACACAAAAAAGGAAATCTTGTCATTTGTGACATGATGGGCCTTGAAGGAGTATTATGAGTGAAATAAGTGAGAAGGAGAAAGACAAGTACTGTATGAGTCCACGCTTATATGGACTATAACGAAACAAAGCAAATGAACAAACTAAACAAAATAAAATCAAACCTTTGGATTCTGGAGAGAGTGATGGTTATCAGAAGGGAAGGGGAATGAAAACAGGTAAAGGGTGTCAACTATTTAGTGGTAGATGGAAATGAAATTTTTGGTGGGGATTGTAAGGTAGCATGTACTATAATGAACTCTTGAAAACTAAATATTGTAGTAAATCAATATTCAATACAAAATTAAGGTAACATTACTTAAAACTTATAGTAGATCCCAACTTCAAACAGTAGATGAAGAAATAACTTGGAAACAGAGAGACAGAATTCTAAGAGAATTCAATGAAATTAAGCCATGGAAGAGACAGGTCAATTTAAACATAAATACAGGTATAGTAAGAATAATATTTTTTAAATGAAGCAAAATGAAAGGTAGTACTGTCCCTGCATAGTTGGCAGCTTGGGAAAATGAAATTGTTTTCAAAACACAGAATGAAAAATACAAAAATATGAAAGTAATGTGCATCTTAGGATAGGTCCTTGTGTCTAGTGTCCAGAAGGAGAAGAAACACAAAAGGCTCAATGGAAAAATAATGGATTTGAGTTGAGGAAAGATAATCAGTCTGCCTGTTTATATCTACCATTCACTTGTCTAGAGGTATGAAAGACATTTGTGTATATGGCAGGATTGAGATGGAATAGAACCCATTGCAACCCATGTAAGGTAAACAATGGCGTTGAGACTTAATAAATCAATCATAAGAAGAACGCAAGATGGGCCTCCCTGGTGGCACAGTGGTTAAGCGCTGTGCTGTGGAGCTGTCAGCAGCAGCGATGGAGTTAGACGCCCAGCTGGGGAGAATCCCACATGGCGCGGCAGACCTCTCCTGCCTCGCCCGCTGCTCCCCTCAGCAGTGTATTTCTGATCTGCCTGTTCTGCTCTCCACTCTGTCTCTGGTGAAGCCTCTCACCACCCCACACCTCTGGTCTGTACCCCAGCTTGTATGTATAAATAAATAAATCTTAAAAAAAAAAAACGCAGGATGAGATAAAATACAGTTGAGAAGGAACATGTCTGTATACACGAAGTGACAAAATAAATGGGGCAAAAATTCACTTGCATCAATTCAGAGTCTTCATTACTGTGACTAATTAAAACAATATTTTGAAGTAAATCTGCTTGTTTTGTGAGCAAAATATACAATTTGGAAATGGGATAAATATAAATGCACTGAGAGGATTCAATACATCTTTTTCAATTTGAGGAGAGTCTGTGGGGAAGATAAGGATAGAAAATTTTTTTAGAGAAATAGACACATTTTTAAGCAAGACGTATATATTACTTTATGATGATGAAGTTTCTTCCAGAATCTATCATCATAGGCTTGACCACAAAGATAATTAAGTCAATTTAAAAGGTAGGGATATTAGAGCCCACATCTTGTGATTATAATCCAATACAGATCAGGAAATTTATAATTGGAAAGTTAGCCATAAATAAATATTTTTGGAAATTAAAAATCAATTTATAAGCAATTTTACATCAAATAAAAAGCCTACTGTCAAGCCATATAGATAAAGTGTACATAAAATGTGTCAGACATAGGAAGGGCTGTTCTCAGAGGAACAGAACAGCATCAAAGCTAATATCCTCATCATTAAGAAAGTAAGTTCTCTAGTGTCATCTAAAGACATTTAAACTGATGTTTATTTGATCATAGTGAATGATAAAATGGGCAAATAAACATGGAAGGAAGTTAACAAATATGCAAACTGAATGAATAAAACAGAAAACTAAGAAATAGTAGGAAGCAAGCATTTCTTTAAAAAGATCAAATTAAGAGTCATGTAAACTGTTGGTGGAAAAAGGTTACATGAGACAAAATAACAATTTTCAATGAATGTGTGTTGAATAAAGGCCTACAGCCTGGAAGGGTCATCTCATTAAGTAAACTCAATGAAAATTCATATAATTATCAATTCAACATAAGATAATGGTATGTTTCTTATGAATTGTTGGCATTTTAACTGAATTTTTCTAGAGCTGTTGTTCAAAAATTTCATCCAACTGTGTGGTTAAACTAATTAACAGTCTTAACCACTCCCTTCCCTTATCCCTGGGACAGAGGACCTGGAGATTTTTTCCATCCAGTTAATTTAGTAATTCTATATATTCTCAGGAAATGTTACTAAATAGCACATATTAAAAAAAAAAAATCAGAAGACCTTCCAAACTGTTCTTTTTAAATATTACTTCCTCATGAATCTATAGAACTGTCCATGAATTTGAAAGTTTGCTGGTATAGCATGTTTACACAGGTGAGTTCATTTTTACTTTTCTGTTACCAAGCCTGGAGATCTTCGTTATCAGCCCTCTATATCCAACACACACACACACACTCTCACACACTTCACTCCCTATTGTTGAAATGCATTTTTTCATTTATTTTTCATGGCAATTTTGTACCTATTTCTGATGTGATAGTGACACATAGGCTAGTAGAATTATTATTGGGTTTTATTTCAGTTCCCATCCTGGCTCAAAATTTGAGAAATGGGCCATCATTTTATTTACTTAAATTTAAGACTTCTGAAAATAAATTTCAGGGAGATTCAAGAAAGTAAGTGTTAGAATTATAGAAAGTAACCATAGATTAAATTGCCATTTGCTCTCATTTCTACACTTTGATAAGGGTAGAGAGATTTTCTAGAACTATAAAGGATAAATATGAGGAAAGGTAAATCTCAGATTTTAGCATCCATATGGAGACTATGAGACATCATCTTGGGGCTAAGTGAATTGGGCAGTGGGAAGCTGAGTCTTACCCCTTTCACCCAAACCCAGAGTCAAAGCCTTCAAAGCTGTAATACCAGTGGAAAGGTGGGTTAGTAAACACCCTCTTCCTAGAGGAAATTTGTATATTATCTGTGTACAGAAACTGGGAAATATTTCCTTTTTTATGACTTGTAACCCAATTTGGGGAATTCCAAATAGAAACATTCAGAAGAGTCTGGCACCATCTTCATGGTGCCCAGCACCCCTAGTGCACTTGGAAAAGCTTATACAAGCTATTTTCTGGTCAGTCACATTTGCTAACCAGGTCATCTGCTTAAACTCAGCCAAATAAGAGCTCACAATCTAAACTTAATTTTCAAAAGGAAGAAAAGTAGCCAGCATGAGACTCTGCAGTTGTAACATGAGCAGAATCAGATCGCCAAAAAATTTTATTGTTAAGCTTTAAAAAAAAAATGAATTTTCTTATGAAGGGCAAAGAGGCAGCTGCCTTCTCTTTTTCTTGAGTTTCTTTGAGAACATAACCATTTTGGAATGTGAGCTGTTCTCCCTGTGTGCTACCTACCTGCAGTCTCCAGCTGATCCACAAAGACGTCGTGAATCTCATAAGAGATCGTGAATCTCATAATGTTAATGCACACTGGTAAAATCAACATAGAAACCTACCGTGAGATTTGTTTTTTGTTGGGGCTTCTCTTTTAGGTCAGTTAAAAAAAGGGGAACAGAGAATTATTTAAAAGACAACTAGAATTTTTACAGTTTAACCATAGCCTGGGAATTCCCGCTTCTACTGCCCTGAAGTGCCCAAACATGATCCAAGGCGTCCACCGAAGGGAGATGCCTCCAAGGGGGAGAGAATGGAGGTTCTTGCGCGGGGGGGAAGTGAGTTCACAGCAGGACTGAAGGGTGTTTGGGGTATCCCACAAGTGTGGGTCTCATAATCCACACGCACCCACTTCGCACTCTCCCTTTGAATCTGGGTCCCAGGAAAGTCCACCCTTTGTCTCTTGAGAAGATGAGGAAATTTTACTGTTCTTTCACCTGCTATGAAGTACGATGTGAAATCTCTTTGTGACTCATAATCTTTCGACCCTACAAATGTACATGTACTCTTGTGCTTAATGATGGAAGTGGTTGGGGAATGGAAAGGGTAGAAAATTAGGAAGTAACAGGGGCTTTCGTATATTAACATTGACCTGGCGTAATCTCCCTTGATCTGAGAGGTAAAATGGACACCAACTTCCTTAAAGACGTACGGAATTCCTGCAACTCTCTTGAAATTCCCAATCAGCTACGGAACCCAGTGACTTTTAAGTTATGGTGAAACTGAAGAGTACACAGGGGAGAAAAAAACATTTTTTCCCATTCTAAGGCCCCAGGCATCTACGAACACAAAGGCAAAGAAAAGGTTCTTAGTTTGTGCAGAGATCTTTAATTGATGTGAAGTTCAAAGGGCATAGAAAGAGAGGAGAAGGGATTTCGAATTACAGATTTCTGATCTCCGAAATCACCCATCCCCTCATGAGTAATTGTCTAGGAGAACTAAAAACATGTCCATACAAGAATCTATGATCAATATTATATATTATTGCCAAAAGCTAGAAACACCTCAAATGTTCCAACTGATGAATAAACAATGGTGTGTGTGTGTGTGTGTGTGTGTGTGTGTGTGTGTGTGTGTGTGGCATATATATGAACTGAATATTACTCAATAATAAAAAGGAATTAACCACAATTGATATTGCAAACACATACAACTTTAAAATGCATTGCACTAAGTGAAAGAAGTCGCATTAAAATGACTCTATCTTATGAGATTCTATTTATAAGACATTCTAGAAAAGTGAAAAACTAGAGTGTGTGATTTTCAGGGGCAGAGAGAGTAAGAGATTGACTACAAAGTGTCTTAAAGGAATTTTCTGTGGATATAAATATAGTCTTTATTTTGATTTTAGAGATAGTTACAAGAAATTATCTACTTGTCAGAATTTAACAGTATGTAAAGTGTATCTCAATAAAACTGACTTTAAAAATTTTCTATTTCTTCACTAATTTTGGCTTCCCTGATATAAATGTTCTGTTTTTTTTCCCCTTTAATAGTCTTTGAATTATCAACATACTTCACATATTCCCACCCCCCATGGGGAACATCTTTCTTTAATTTTACCTGGAACATTGTTCTATTCAGTGTAACATTTCTGTTCAAATATATAGAGTCAAGAGTATGTTTTGTGATATGATATTTTGTCCTGCTTAGCTGACTTAGTTTTTTTTTTTTTAAAGATTTATTTATTTATTCATACAAGCTGAGGTACAGGCCAGAGGCATGGGGCGGCGAAAGGGTTCACCAGAGACAGAGTGGGGAGCAGAACAGGCAGATGGACGGAAATACACTGCTGAGGGGAGCAGCGGGTGAGGCAGGAGAGGTCTGCCGCACCATGTGGGATTCTCCCTGGCCAGGCATTGAACTCGTGTTGCCGCTGCCGACAGCTCCACAGAGCAGCGCTTAACCGCTGCGCCACCAGGGAGACCCAGCTGACTTAGTTTTGCCCATGGCTGTCTTAATATTCCTCTGTTTAACCAATTCTAAAATTTTTTTTTTCTGTAGCAGACTTCCTGACCTGACGTATTTGGCAAAATTAGAGCAACATCAAGGAAATGAAATGTTTAAAAGTCTGTGAGTCTCATGAGGAGGTTAGTATTTAATATGAAATAACAAAAACTCTAGGGGGGACACTCACGTATATAATTAATCCATATTACAGAATGGCATTTGCCACTAGAATCTTTCTTTGCTGAGGATGGAGAATAAAACTATGCCAGGGCCTGCTACTATTGCGGATTTGGGAGTGGATGGCAACCCTAGTTCCCTTCTTTCCAAACAGTCTCTGTCCTTTTTTAAATCTACATTTAATCTTATGTTGGGTGTGTGATTTGGTGGGGAAGCACAAGCTTCTGTTCTGTTTTGTTTTACACCCCAGTGGGCATCAAGCACTTGCTGATATTATTCAGCCATTTTGATGTGGGCTTGCTCTTTCGGCTGTGACAGTGATTCTGGCTTCTGAGCACTGAGAGCACACCCAAATATCCAGGAAGGACATAGCTAGGTTTTTTCTCCCCCAATCTTTTTCTGCAGGGGATAAGTTTTTATGCAATATAAGTCTTTACATTTTATCAATTGAATTTTGAAGTCAAATGGAAGAGGCACTTTCTTGTTTTGAAGGGATTGCACAAAATAATGGCCTGCAGGTAAAATATAAAAGTTCGCTCTCTAGGCATTTCTCCAAATCTAAAACCTGAAGTAAAAATGCAGAGAAAGTTTGCAAAAACTCCTTTAGGGCTTATTTAACTTTATTCAATTCTATTCTAACTTAATTATATTTATTTTCTTATTCTTATATCCCAATTTATTTAAATTATTTTCTAGAGTATGTTACATATTTTCTTTCAACATTAAAAAAGTCTGTAAAATGGGGATAAGCCCACTAGTTTTAATATTTCAGATATAGTAGGGATTTCCCCAGTGTGATTAGGTATAGAATTACTTGCTGATTACAGGTGGAATGCTGTCTTTTAATAAGTAAAGAAACTTAGCTTAAGTATAACTATGCCAGAAAGTAATCATTTGCAGAATAGTTCGTATTCAAGTCATTAAGATGAGATTAAAAACTATTTCTTTCAATTGATTTACTTGAAATTATCCATATCACATTAAAGTTTATTTGTTTGAAATGTACACTATTTTTTTCCATTTTTATTGTTATTTATGTCTTTTACAAATGTACACTATTGTTTGATTCATTTAATAATAAGTTAGAGCCAAAAGATCAGTGCCATTGTATTGTCCTCTAAAAACCAATTTACTTTTCTCAAAAATTTAACACAATTTGCAAAATAAATACAATAAGGCTGTTAAAATGAGGGTAGAATATTTTGCAATGGACTATGTGGAAAAGAAACAGTAGCCTTAAATCATATTTTTGGAACATAAATTATATTTTAACAGTATCACTTAATAACAGTGCAAAAACTAGTATTGTGATTCTCGACAGCTGATTGAATATAAACAATCAGTTTTGGTTAACTTTTTTGTCTGGAATGCTTCTATTTGAAATACTATTTTTATTGATCCCTTAATTATGTAAAAAATAGAGAACAAATTTTTCTTTGATCTTTACATAGAAAAGAGATGAAATTGCAGGCTCTAATCTGAATAGAGTTTAGGTTGTGAGGCATATTTGTTTGTTGATTCCAAATAAATATGAAAATACCCTCATGAAGTTTTACCTTCTCATTTTTGAAAATAACAAGCTGAATTCATGAATTCAGACAATGATCATGCAGGTCAGGAAATGCAGACATTGGGCCTCCCTGGTGGCGCAGCTGTTGAGCGCTGCGCTGTGGAGCTGTTGGCAGCAGCAACGCGAGTTCCATGCCCGGCCGGGGAGAATCCCACATGGTGCAGCAGACCTCTCCTGCCTCGCCCGCTGCTCCCCTCAGCAGTGTATTTCTGATCTGCCTGTTCTGCTCCCCGTTCTGTCTCTGGTGAACTCTCTCGCCACCCCACACCTCTGGCCTGTACCCCAGCTTGTATGTATAAATAAATAAATCTTTAAAAAAAAGAAATGCAGACATTGCAGGTCACCCGCTCGTCCCATTCCAGCCCTCTCCCTTATCTCTCCAAGTCTGACCACTCACATTAGTTTTGCCAGTGTTTGGAATTTATAGGAATGAAATTGTACAGAATGCAACCTTTTATGTGATTTCTTTCACTCAGTGTCAGGCCCATTTGATTTATTCATATTAATCCATGGAATGATAACATATTTATTTTCACTTCTGCTTAATACCCCATTGTTTGACTGTTCTATGATATATTTATTTGATATACATCTGGGTTGTTCCTAGGTTGGATTATGTTTCGTAAAATGCCAGTGTGTACATTTTGGATGCTTTTGTTTTAGACACTGAGAAGTGGATTTACAGGAATGGGTTGTCTTTGTTTTCAACTTCAGCAGATATTATAAAAAAGTTTTTTCAAGGGATTGAACAAATTTATCTAATAGGAATTTGTGAAAGATCTGATTTTTGTTTACTGTATCTTTGGCATTAATTGTTGTTAGTCCTTTTATTTACTTATATATATATATATATATATATATATATATATATATATATATATTTGTATTTCCTTGTAAATTTGATTTTTTTTAAACTCAAACTTTAGATTTGGAGCAAAATATGTTCTATACCTTTTACAAGGTTGAACTGCAAACATTCCTTCTTTTTTGGCCTATATTCCCCCATTCAATCTTGGCTGCCAAAATCAGACAGACAGACAGAAAGTGCAAGGACACTGCTTTCTTGCATCTTAAGTGAAAATCTTGGCAACAAACAGTAACTGCTCTGGGTTAAATTTGATTTCTTCCCTGGACAGAATTGAATACCTTTTCATATGTTTACTGGCTGTATAGAAAGCATCCATTTGACATGTATGCTCAAAATTTTGCCTGTTTGTCCATTTGTCTCTCCTCATTTTGTTGTTAGTTTTTGGTAAATGTTCTTTACAACCCTTTTTCAAAAATGCATGATGTCATTACCTTCTCACACTGTGGGATTTGTCCGTGTATTGTTTTTTTTTTAAAGATTTATTTATTTATGCATACAAGAACTGGGGTGTAGGCCAGAGGTATGAGGTAGTGAGAGGATTCACCAGAGACAAGAGTGGGGAGCAGAACAGGCAGATCTCCTGAAATACACTGCTGAAGGGAGAGATAGGAGAGGTCTGCTGCACCATGTGGGAAGCTCCCTGGCTGGGGATCAAACTCATGCTGCAGTTGCTGCGGACAGCTTCATAGTGCTGAGACTTAACCCCTTGCGCCACCAGGGAGGCCCTTTCCGTGTATTGTTTTTAAGATTTTTTTTGATTAACAGAAATTCTTAACTTAATATGGACTGACTTAGCGCTCCATTCCTTTTTTCATCCATGATTTGTGTTTAATACATTTTCCTTTGTGTGAAGGAAGCAAAGGTTTTCTCCTCACTCCCCTCTAATGCAGAGGTTGGTGAAAACTTTTCTTCCAGATCCAGAGAGTGGGTCTTTCCTGCCTATGAGCTGCTTTGTCTTCCTTGAACCTACTCAACACTGCAGCACAGAAGCGGCCACAGACATTTGAGTTTCATGTGACTTTAATGTACCCTACAATGCTGTTTTTCTTTTGATTATTTTAGCCATTAAAAATTATGAAGTTGTTTTTAGTTTCATAACCCATACAAAGCAGGTGTTGAACTGGTTTTGGCTTGCAGGTCATGGCTTGAGCCTTATAAAGGCTTAAGTATTTTTCCTTTCGTCTTTATATTTGTAATATATTCAAAATTGATTTTTTGCATATGATATGGGATAGAGGACTCAAATAGAAGCTGTCCTAGCTACATTTACTGCAACCAACTTATACTTCTCCATAGTGCCACCTTTATTCTAGATCAGCTGTTGTATGTGTGGTTCTATTTCTGCAGTCTCCACTTTCTCCATGTTTCTATGTGTTCATACTTGCAATCAAATAACATTCTCTAAATTTTTATAAAATACTTTAGCATCCAGTAGGATAAATTTTCCCTTTTTGTTCTTCTCTATAATTGTCTTGTTATTCTTAGGCTTTACATTTCTGAATATAATTTAGAACTTATATTTCTGAGCTGTGTTCTGAGATTATATTGAATCTAACTGAACTTCAAATTTATTAACATAGTACATATTTCTATTTAGGTCTTGTTCCATTCTACTAGTTTTATTTAAATTTACTATTTTTAGTATAGAGAACTTATGTCATTTTTGTAAAAGATTTATACCTCAGTATCTGATATTTCTTGATATTACAAGTTCCATATCTGAAGTTCATCTTAGAAATGGTCTTGGTACATAGAATACATTACACACACACACACACACACACACACAGATTTAATTCTCAGTTATGCCAGTGGTTTATTTTAGACTGGTTTATATATACTGCCATGTCATCTACAAATGATGACATTTTTATTTGTGTCTAATCCTTGAATCTTTTTTTTTTGTTGCCCTCTCATACTGACTAGGATTGCTGCTATAATGCTGGATTGAAGGTAGGATCCTAGAAAGACTTGACCTCATGGGAAAAGTTTCAAATTTCCACAGTTATCTAGTGTTTGGTAGCTGCCCTGATGTGATCAGAGAAAGGGAATTTACTTCTGCTCTTATTTTGCTTGAAATGTTTGATCTAGAGCAGTTTATATTAGAATCTATCAACTGTCTTTTTACATGTATTGAAATGATTGTTTTATTTTTTCCTCTATCCTATAATTTTGATGAATTACAGTGATTGATTTTTGAATGATAGCTGTTACTGAATTCCTGGAATAAACCCAATTTGATTTTGATGTACTATTTTAAAAAAATTTCACTGCATTTGAATTACTGCTAATTTTTTTTAAAACAGATTTTGGCATCTATGTCCATGAGAGACATTAGTTTGAAATTTTTCTTTGTTGAAATGTCCTTGCGAGTTTTGAGATCAAGGTTGGGTTTTGCAGGTTTCATAAAAGGACTTGTTAAGTGAGCCTCAAATGTTCTCCTCTGGATGTATGTTTGCAAAATTAGTGTTGTTTGCTCTGTAAAAGTCTGGAATCATTTACCAGCAAAATGACCTAAGCCTTTGTAGGAAAACTTAGAACTCCACTTTCTTCATAATATTCTTCTTCACTCTGGGAATTCTTTGATGTGGCATTACTCACACTTCTATTTTTTTATGTTTTAGTGTTAGTAAGTTGAGTCTGTACAGATTTGTCCATCTCATGTAAGATTTCAAATTTGAGGGCAGTGTTAATTACACAGTATCTTTTCATAATCTTTAGCTTGTTCTATGCGGATACCCTCTTTTTTTATTTTTGGTTTTGGAATTTTTTTCTTTTTTCTTTATAGATATGGCCAGTGATTTATCAAGCTTGTTAGAGTTTTCAAATCATCAACTTGCGCTTTGTTCACTTTCTTTATTGCTTGTTTTTGTTGATTTATTTTTATTTTCCCCTCTTTAATTTTAGCTTTCTAATATTTTCCTAATGTTTGAGGTGAATGCCTACATGTTTGATTATGAGCTTTTTTTTTTTTTGGTATTTGATTTTAATGCTGCAAAATTACCCCTTAAGCTTGTTATATCTAAATCCAACAAAGCTTGTTCTATGCATTAATCTTTTTGTACTGTGTGTTCTTTTTTTTCTCTCTCTATGCTCCAATCTATAATGTTCATTGTCCCACCTTCTACTTGACTAATCCTGAGACTGGCAATAGCATGAGGTGGTAACTTCCAAACAAAGCAGATGATATGCCTAATTTTGTGTGTATTTTCAAACTCTTAAATTCACAAAATGTGCTTTTTGTGAGATTGTTGTAATGTCATAGATTTATATCAGTGTTTTCCTATGGATTAGACTTGTATTTTACTGTTGTCATGTTCAAAATAAAAGAACAAAGTGTAAAACTTTAACATTTTATGAAAGTGTATGTTATAGAGTCAAGCCACATAATATGAGAAAATGCCATAAAATTTCATAATGGGCTTATTTTTAGAGGAAGATAAAATGGAATATGCAAGCAAGTCTGATGTGGTACTTTAAAATGAACACAGAATCCTTCTGGAAATTGTTTTTCCATTACAATCTTGACAGATTTAAAAAAAAATTCATTCCATTGCTTCAGTATTGCAGTTGCCGATACAATTATGCACACACTGACTTAACTCAGTACTTGGGATGTGGGTAAAATCCATTTCAAATGCAGGTGCAATTTTATGACTCAAAGACTTAAATAAAGGCTCTAAAAGAATTGTTCACAGAAGATGACTTGATTTTACAATCTTTGCACACAGAAATCTTTTAGTATAATCAACAATAGTTTTGTGTGTGAGCAGGATATATGGTTGGTGAAGTTTTTAAAGCAACGTAATGGTTTTTAGGAGGAATAGGTTGTTGAAATCCCAGCTTTGGCTTTTTCTACTTCTTTTCCAGAAATAAGCAGGAGGGGAATCCAGTGCATAGAAATTCAGGTGGAGCCTTGTAATTTGATTTTATATATATTAGCTAGACAAATTTTTATCTACTAGGTTATTTGTATATTATATTATTACCTGATCTGTCTTTACAACTGCAAAGAATCATTCTTTGAGAAGTATGGTATCACTTATTACCAGGTTAGCTATGTGGTAATACAGAAAGATACTGAAGTCAAGAGTGGAAGATTTTGGCACTTTGCACTTTGGATCTAAGTCAGAATGTTGGCTAGGTCAGGGGAGGGAGAGCTTGGAAAAGCCCAGAAACCTGATAGCATTGTAATCGACTATGAATAAAACCTAAAAACAGACCACTGGTATTTTCTCTGTAAGTACCATATTTGTATTGAATGTGGAATACCGAAGCACAAAGAACAGTGAACTCCACCCTCTGTCTATGGGACACCAGACACACAGTTTTATTATAGCTGGTGTTTAGGTTTTGATTAAGTAAAGTGGATCAGAAACTAAATTATTTTTTTTCTGCAACATTTTTATTGAGATGACATTGGTGTATAACACTGTGTATGTCTTACAGATATAGAATCGTACCCTTGGGTGTACGTTACCTCACCACACCCATGGCCATAGCACTGTAACCCTCTATCACAAGTTCCTTGTGCCTCCTCCACACTTTGCTCTTCCCCCAAAATCATCTTTATTACTCACGAAATAACCTATGGCCTAAGACTGTTGCCCTAATACTAGGGCAATACTGTCCATGGAGATTTAAAAAAAACAAAAAACAAACAGAACAACCTCACAGCAATATCTAAAACTGATTTACGTTTCCATCAACAATAAGCAGAGGAGAGTAAATCAGAATTCTGTTATAGATTCTCAGATTCTGATATAATAGTTAAATGTGAAAAGATGATAGAGAATGTCTGATGAGCTTTATGAAAAAATGGTGGAAACTCATTAATTTTGTGTTCAGACAAGTTATTACACTGGTCAACAGTGAGATCATAACTGACTTAAAAAGGCCCTAATCTGTAGTATCTTGGTGTGCTGAAAATGAATATAACCCTGAAAATTTTTTATTAGCTCTCGTTTTGAAGATATTTCATATAATTCATTTTATATGTTTCACCGTGTAAATTTATCCAGTAGTACTGCAACTACATCCTAAATCAGCCTAGAATGATGTAATACTGCATCACATTGCATAATGCCATCATGCACACATCATCCAGACTTGATTGCATCATTTTCTGATGAAATGCAATAGTACTGCCAGGCAGCTGCTGAAGTAAGCTGACGTCAGCAGTGCACTGTATAAATCCCTGTCGGAAAGGTTGAGCACTGAAAATATTTCAGACTTTGTGTGAGACAGTTGAAGCTATTATTCCACGAAACTGTTATTATTTTATCCATTTAGGCACAATACAGAACAGTAATGCCTCAAAAGTGCATTAATAGCATGGGCAATTTCTGCTCTATCTGTGGGGAAGTGACATTTGCCAAGCAGAAGAAAAGTATCACTTCTCAAGTGAAGAAGGCTTCTCATCTTGACTTTGGATGCAAGGTTGGTGACCAGGATAAGCCTTGGACCCCGCATCTATGCTGTGCTCGATGTACAACACAGTTTTCCTAGTGGTTAAATGGCAAATGACCATCAATGCCGATTGCAGTCCCCATGGTGTGGAGAGAGCCAAGCAACCACATAAAATATTGTTACTTCTGCTTGGTTCCTCCTCTTTCCAGTGGAATAATGAAGCAAAAGAAGTCGAGAATAATCTACCCAAACATTCTGTCTGCATTGAGATGACCGGTTCAACAACTTGCTACAGGGTGATGCGAAACAAGCATGGAATGCTTTTCGCCAAGTGTCTACAAACTTTCTTGGGAATGTTAGGGCAGAAAACTACAAGGAAGTAGTAGAAGACATGCTGATGCAATATCAGAAACTTGGCTACAATATGTCTATAAAGATCCACTTCCTTCATTCCCATCTCGATTTCTTCCCTGAAAACTCTGGTATGGTTAGTGGTGAGCATGGCGAACATTTTGATCAAGATATCGCATCAATGGGACAAAGATACTAGGGAAAACGGCCCACTACAATGCTGGCTGACTACTGCTGGATACTCCCTAGAGATGCTCCTGAACAGCTGTACAAGAGACAAGTGAAGACATCTAAGAAGTGGCCTATGACTTGATTTTTTACAGGTATTAACTAAATGTAGGGCTATTACTATTGGCATGCATTTTGTGATGTAAACATCCATTTATTGCAGATTACAAAAAAACTACAATTTGACTGTCATATTCATGTTGAGCACATACAAATTGATAGGAAGTTGCTAATTTTATTTCAGTGATACGACTTTTGTAAAAATTTGTTGACCAGTGTTATTATACACTTGACACATTACCTTGTGCAAGTGTAAGGCTGACGACATGTTTGATACATTCCTCTAATACAGTATGGTCATGGACACAGCTTTAGCTCTATCACTTCACATAAATATTATTTCCTTCTTAGTGGTGAGAACATTTAAGGTTACTCTCTCAGCAGTTTTATAGTACAGACTACAGTATTGTTGACTTTATTCACCATGCTAGGCCTTAGACCCCCAGACGTTACTCACTTCTAGTAGCAAGTTTGTAAACATGGAACATTCCCCCAACTTCCCTTCCCCCAAGGCCTGGTAGCCACCATTCTACTCAGTTTCTGTGAGCTTGACTTTTTTATATTCTGCATGTAAATGATATCCTAGAGTATGTGTCCATATCTGATATATCTCACCATGGTGTCCTCAAGTTCATGGCAGGATTTCTTCCTTTCTTAAGGCTAAAAAATTCCATTATATATTGTGTACCTCACTTATTTGTCCTTTCATCTGTTGATGGACACTTATTTCTGAATATTGCTATTTTGAATATTGCTGCATTAAACATAGGTGTACAGATATCTTTTTAATATTTTATTTGCATTTCCTTTGTGTATATACCATACTAGAAGTGGAATTGCTACATCATATGTTAGATCCATTTTTAATTTTTTGAGAAACCTCCATATTGTTTTTTCATAATGGTTGAACTGATTCACATTTCCATCAACAGTGTACAAAGCTTCCCTTTTCTCCACATCCTCCCCAACACTTGTTTTTATGATAGTCATTTTAGTAGGAGTGAAGTGATTTTATGATTTTGATTTGCATTTCATTGATGATGAGCTATTATATTTAACCATCTTTTCATGTCTCTGTTGGACATGTTTTTGGCTGGCCTCATTGGAAAATTGTCTTCAGTTCCTCTCTCCATTTTTTAAAAAGATTTATTTATTTATGCATACAAGCTGGAGTATAGTCCAGAGGCATGGGGTGGCAAGAGGGTTCACCAGAGACAGAGTGGGGAACAGAGCAGACAGATGGACGGAAATACACTGCTGAGGGAAGCAGCGGGCGAGGCAGGAGAGGGCTGCCGCACCATGTGGGAATCTCCCTTGCCTGGCGTCAAACTCCTGTCACTGCTGCCGACAGCTCCACAGTGCAGCACTTAACTGCTGCACCACCAGCGAGGCCCTCTCTCTCCATTTTTAAATAATATTTTTTGTTACTGATTTATATGAGATCTTTACATTTTTTATATTGACCCTTTCCCCAATATATGATTTGGAAATGTTTTCCCCATCCCACACGTTGTCTTTCATTTTGTTGATGGTTCCTTTTGCTGTGCATAATCATTTTTAGTTTGATGTAATCTTCTACAAGTTTCTAGAAAAGAAATCCATCAGATGGGAAAGCTTCAGATTTTCAGCAACTACAGTAGAAGACAGAAAAGCAGTGGAGCTAATACCTTCCAAATGCTAAAAGCAAAAGTCTAACAATGAGTACCTAAGGTGAAGGTATGAAAAAGACTTAAAGATATGCCTAGAGTCCAACAATTTCCCTCCTGTATGCCATTTCTTAGGTAATGATGTAGGATTTGGCATAAAAGATGCTCATGGAGCCAACAGAACAGTGGGGAAGGAATATTCTAT